>JAVJIF010017654.1:0-68486 GCA_038442645.1 Agave tequilana
CCGAGTCGGCAGTCGGAGAAGAGCAGGTTCTGGACAGGGCGGCAGTCGCCGTTGATCTGGTCTCTAGCGGCGGCGAGGAGCTCCGGTGCTCGCTGACCTTGGTGACGTAGCGACGTCGTAGGCCTCGATGCCCGGGTGGTGGTCCTCGAGTGCTTGATGTAGTACTCGTTCTCGTCGAGGAAGACGGTGCGGCCGCCGTGGTTGAGGGAACGCCAGAGGAGGTCTCGAAGCCGAGGCGAAGACGAGGAGGTTGCGGGGGAGCGGCGGCGGATGACGGCGGCGATGGCGCGGAGGTCGGGGTCGGCCATGCGGCCGCTGGCGTGGAGGAGTGGAGTAGTGGAGGAGGGCGTCGTAAATGTTGGTGGGGAGAGGGGAGGTTAGGGGGGAGGAGGAGGGGGAGAGGGAGAGGGGTTTTGGGTCTCTATGGGTGGTGGTGGTGGATGAGAGTGGAGATGGAGGCGAAGGTGAAGAAGGAGATGATGGCGATGAGGCAGAGGCGGTGGTTGGATCCCAAGGAGGCGAGAGTGGAGTGAATCCCGCCGCCTGAGCCCTGCTTGTGGAGCGAGGGGATGCAGCAGGATCAGCTTCGCATTGCCCACCCCCTTCATCTTCTTCTTCGAGAGGAGAGAGCGGGGATGGTGAGTTGCTTGTTTCTTAGGCCTCTCCAATAATTTCCGCTGCCTTCTCGCTATTTATTTCCCCTTGTTTCCCTTTTTTTTTTTTTCCCCTTCTATCGTCCTTGCGCGATTTCCTAACCAGAGGTGGGGCCATTCATTTCCGCAGTTAGCTGTGTGTAATCCGGGGGTGGCAAACTTAAAAATTGAGGAGACTAAAAAAAAGAAATGTTTGATTAGAGAGTTAGCAAGCAATTAGATGGAACGTGAGCATCGATTTGTGCCCAAAAAAAACATGAGATCGGGTCAGGTGGGGCTGTCACCGGACCTAATTATGGAGATCAGCATGGTGCTAAATCACACTAATTTTGCGTTAAAAATTGTCGATTTTTTTTACTGATATGACTTAAAATTGAATTATATTTTCATCAGAAAATCGCTATCTTCGATCTTTATCTCATGAATTTTGAACACGATCCGATAAAGATGGGAATGATGCTTCTCCCAGTCCGGCAAATCCGACGTGATGGGCATAGCCAGATGTTTACATTTTATTTTTTTTTACAATTATCTGATCTTGGCATTGTTATAGCCGTCACATATTCATTTTTTGATAGCGGGTGCTTTGTAATTATTCTTGTCATTGTCATTTGTTAGTTATATATATATATATATATATATATATATATTATATATATATATATATATATATAATATATAATATATATCATCTTTACAGTATTAAGACTGATGCTGCACTTAGAGGCGAGGCTCGAGTTGGCTCCTTCACGCAAAGGACTGTGATGGTTCTTTGCGCTATGGGTCGTCCATCACAACTGATGGATAGTCTAAACAGAAGAGAGAAAGGACAACACATTTGTGGTGAGACCATACGGTTTTTCGCGCTATGAGCCGTCCATCACAACTGATGGACAGCTAAAATAGAAAAGAGAAAAGAAAACACATTTTGTGGTGAGACCCACAAACATGTTATTTTTTCTTTCTCTCTCTTGCTCAGACCATCCATCAGTGTGATGAACAGACTGAAAGTACACCTGGAGGGGGGGGGGATGAATAGGTGTATGGCTAATCTATAACAAATGATGCGGAATTAAAAAACTAATTGCAACACACTTAGCGTAACTAAAGAGTGTAGCCGAATTCGTGGTGTGAAGAGCTCTGGACTAACTCCTCTAAATTCATCTAAATAAGAGTTGAGGTGCTATGTAAAGCTCTCTTGATGCAACACAAGTGAGGCACACAAACATACCAAGCAAATATGATATGAGCAATATGAATCAATGCAAGGTAGATAAGAGAGAGAGAGAGTTAAGAGATAGTGGATCAATCGCAAACACAAGATATGTTTCGATGTTCGAGCCACTGCTCTACGTCCCTACCTTCACACAGAAAGATTCCACTATATCGTCTACACAGGACTTCCCACATAGGGAACCTCCACTTAGGATTTGGGTATACAACTTAGGAGTACACAAACTCCTCTCTAAACAACACAACGTCTACACAAGAGGCAGGGTGCAACAACAATCACCTACACTTAGAGGGATAGGCACTTAGCTAAAACAAGATCAACCTCTCAATAGAGGGATAAGGCACTTAGCCAACACTCCAACCACAATCACCTCTACACTTAGAGGGATACCAATAAATAAAAAGGTTACAACTCTTAGTGGTCTCACTAAATCACAAACCAATATTCCTCACAAAATAAGATCCTATAGATAGGATAGATATGATAGCTCAAGTGTGAGAAAACAAGGTGTTGGAAATCAAAACACAAAGAAAAATACTTGAAAAAACAATTAGAATAGAATGAAAATGAAGATCAAACCAATATCCCAAATACTCTATTTTTTTTGAATTTTTCAACCCTTGAAAACAAATAAAGATATATTCTTTTTAACCCAAAAACTCTTTTAAAACTTGTTGCTAAAACACTTAAGAAGATTGAAATTTTTGCACTTGGAATTCATATTGAAAACAACTCAAGAGAAGGCATATTTATAGCCTCTCCAAAATCTGCCCGTTGGCAGCAGGAAAGGGCAAGACTGCCTTCCGGTCGACCGGCCACGGTCATTTTTATGACTGTTGTGCCTCCGTCGGCTGCCGGTCGACCGGGCCAAAAGCCAACATTCGACCGTCGGTCAACCGGCCCCCACCGAGAGTGGGGTGCTTTCAGTTGGTCGACCGCGCGGTCGACCGGCAGAGTAGGCTGGCCTTTGTGCACTTCCTGTGCACATCGGTCGACTGTGACGGTCGACCGACTCCTAGTCCGGTCGACCGTCCGGTCGACCGCCAGTCAGTCTGGCTGGGTTTTTATAGGGATTAAAAACTTGTCTTTTTAACTTCAATTAAATCCCATAAAATCACATAAATTTCACAAAAATAAGTTCTTATTAGATCTTTGAACTACAAATATGTGTGGTAAAAATCCAACACATATTATAAACAATTTGAACCATTTTTGTGATATTGAAATTTAGCCTTTAAACAAATCCGTAGTTTTCAAAACTTAGATTTTTGAAATGGAAAACCGTTTTCTCCAAAACTCATGTAAATACAAAAACATGATACTGAAACAACTTTGAAGCATATTGTATATGGGTAGAATCCAATATACATTTAGGATATATATATATATATATATATATATATATATATATATATATATATATATATATATATATATATATATATATATATATATATATATGTTTTTGACATGAAATCCAAATCAGTTAAACTGAAAACCAAAACCAAAAACTTTAAACTTGTGTGTATGTGAACTTGAGCATATCAATACTATCTATTCTTTACACAAGATCTAAATATACTAAACTAAACACAAACCGAAGTCTTCTTGTCTCTAAGCCGACTCGATCAAACGCGATCCAACGAGCTTGACTCCAACCGAGTACAAGATGCGATCTTGACGCACGAGCTCTTGAATCAACATATGAAAACTCAAAAACTCTTTTGAACAAATCACCTAATAATATCTTGATCAAATATCTGAAATTAAATATCACAAGATTATTAGTAAACTATAACTACATGAGTTAATCATCATCAAAACTAGAGTGATGGGCCTCTTGGTCAACAATCTCTCCCTTTTTGATGATGACAAAACTCATGGAGTTATATTTGCATGGATTAAAGTTAAGCTTCATAGAAGCTCCCCCTTAACTCATGCATAGCAATAAACAATAAAGATATTCAATGTATGCATAAGCCAAATAACACATATATGCATAAATGAAAAATACTAAACCATATATGTTCTGACACTAATGAAAAATAAACATGCATATAAATGACATAAACATGCACATATAAAACTCCAAATTTCTCTCCCTCTTCTTGTCAAATCATCAACAAAGGGACACAAATAAACTAAAAAAAAATTTCTTCTTCTTTTTGTCAAATCAATCAAGAAGGATGTATATGCGATATACATTCATGAAGAGGATAGACGTAAAGTTAACTCGCCCTGCATACATGCATAACATGAAAAAGATACGACTAAACCCTAATCACATAACGCATAATATACAATGTATAAAAGGAGATGTGAAGCTCTCTCTACACACGTATAAGACATAGAGAAGAGAGGTCAAGCTCTCAATATAAGAAACACACAACATGAATCTATATATAGAGAAGATGTTAAACTTCCCTTGCATATAAGCAGTACATATCAAAATACTATGATACCAATTGAAAATTTTATTAATTTATGATAAAGGTATACATAGAAATATTATGATACCTATTGAAAATAAATAAAACATTTTTGAGATACCAATTGAAAGTAAACAAAATTTTTAAGATATCAGAAGATACCAATTGAAAAATATCTTGATACCAATTTAAATTGTCTTGTAAATTTTGAAACTAATAGAAAAAAACACATGATACGTTTTTTATACTAATTGAAATATATATTATGGATATTGATACAATTGAAAATAAAAATCAATTGAAACAGAAATCATATTTCTTTGAAAATACACTCATTTTATAATAAAGATAACAAATTGAGAATAAAACCAATTTAACATTATTGATACCAATATTGAAAATGTTAGCATATACCAACACAAAATATTTTTCATCATAAAGAATGGGAGTATACCAATTGAGAATAAAATCAATTGAAAGATAAAACATGAATTTTCTCTCCCTTTATGAAATACCATAAAAATAATGCATAAATTGTATAAGATACAATTGAAAAATAATTATCATTAAGGGCTAAATCAAGCTTAGTATAAACATAATTTGTGCTTAAAGATATAAAGATGTAGTAAGTACAATCAAATCACATATATGTATGAAAATATAAATACCAATAGAAATTGATATTATTTGAAGTTTGAAGCATAAATATATAGAAAACAAAATATGAGTATACAAAAAAAATTCAATTGTGATACCAATTGAAAATACAATGAGGATCAAATGTATAACTCATCATTACCTCCCTTTTCATGCACATATTTAAATAGATTTTCAATTAGGCTCACAAGGCATGGTCGCCCATCCATCTGCCCTTAGGCGTTTGTAGGGGTTTTCAAAAATAGGATTTTAAAATAGTTTAACATGTTTGAAAACTCTATCAATTGAAGAATAATGACTAGTTTGAAGATCATATTTGAAAACTAGTGCGAAATCCTTCAAGTAAGGAATAAATGAAAAAACAGAGGGGGGTGAATAGGTGTGATTGCTAATCTTAAAAAATTTAACTCTCTAAATGCGGAACCTAAAACAAGTGAGGCTCAACTTAGTACAATTCAACAAGTGTAGCCGAATTCCTCTTGCGAGGCTCTGGACTAAACTCCTCTTGATTCCCCTTGATATGGGTTGAGGCGCTATGTGAAGCTCTTGTTGGATGAGTACGGGATTGGCACACACAAGTATAAAATGGATGATATGAAGAATGATGCAAACACAATGATATATGGCAAGAATTACAAGCAAGCAAATAGTAACACAAGAAAATTAAACAATATCACAAGTATGCAATAGAAAGCAATAGGGAGCTATTGAAAAGTAAAGCAAGAATTAGACGCAAAGGCAATCGCAAACAAAGTGATTTGTTTCGAGGTTCGAGCCACCGCTCTACTCCCCGCCTTCACCTCCGTGAAGGGTTTCCACTATCCACCGAGGACGCCTTTACAATTTGGTCTACCGAAGACCGAGCACCGAGCTCCACCGAGTACAAAGGACCTCTACCGAAGAGGTTGCTCCACAAAGAAAGGAATACAAGAACAAAGTGATCACAACAAGATCACTACACTATTTCTTAAACTCTTTTACAAACACTCTCACTTCAATTACAACTTCACTATAGAATGAGTATAGGATTTTGGCTCTATGAAGTGTGGTGAGAAAAACTTCAGTTGTAGAGTGATATTAGTAATCAAACACAACTGAAAAACAGGCTCAAAAGGAATTGGAATGAAAGCTTTAAACTCTTTTCTTTTCTCTTTTGAAAACAATACAAACTTGAGGATTTTTCTTAGTGATATGCAAGAGAGACTTCTCCTCTATTTATAGGGTTAAAAATAGGTTAAAAACAATTTCTTTTGGTCTTATTTTCTCTGAAAAAGACCTGAAAAACACTGAAAAAGTCTGCCAAGAAATCAGATAAAAACAGATTTTAGAATTGCACAAAAGAGGAAAGAGCCGTTGGGATTTTGCAGGCCTGGCGGTCGACCGGTCCGGTCGACCGCCAGCCCAGCTGCAGAGAGCCGTTGGCTCCCGGTCGACGGTCCGGTCGACCGTCCCAAAAAGAGGAAACACAGTTTCCTTCTTCCGGTCGACCGGTCCGGTCGACCGAAATACCCCGAGAGCAATTTGCTCTCCGTCGGTCGACCGGTCCGGTCGACCGACAGACATGCACGAACAGTGCATGTCCAGACATATCGCCGGTCGACCGGGCCGGTCGGCCGGAGTTGCCTGAAACAGAAAAAACTGGGCTGTTTTTGAGATAGAAAAATTTGAGAAATATTTAAAAATACATATAGCTAAGTATTATGCAGAAAATAGTTTATACACATGTTTTATACAAGATTTTCAAGATATAAAGCTTTTGGTACATGTATATATAAACTAAGGCATAAAACTTAAAAATAACCATTTTAAAACATAGGAAATATATGAAACAAATGTGTGTGCAAATCCTAGAGCCAAATTTCATATACTCAAACTTTAACATTTTATTTCTTACAATGATTCTAAGACTTCAAGATCTTCAATAGGCTTCTTCATATGATCTTCAACACTTGTTCCTTGAGCCCAATTGGAGTTGACTTGAGTCCAAATCCTTGTATTTGTGAGAGAAGACTTCTAGAATGAATAGAAATCTGAAACACACTTAAACAACAAATGTTATTAGTACAAATAACTAATATGTTTTGTAATCATCAAAATACACTAATCATGGGTGATTGTAACTTTGGGCCAATAATCTCCCCCTTTTTGATGATGACAAAACATATAGGTTATTTAAATAAACATGGAAGAAGAGTTTGAAAAACTCCCCCTCAAATAATGCTATGTATAACAAATTGACTATGGAAGCACAATACATAAAGCATTCAAGGCAAAATAGTTTTGTCAAAAACTTAAACAAACTTTCTTTTCAAAAATAAGACTCAAATAATATCAAAACTAAATATCAAAATATCAAACTAAACTTATTCTCCCCTTTTTGTCATTCATCAAAAAGGGTTAAAATATCAAACTAAATATTATTTTTAAGAGTCCATAATGCAAACATTCAACTCACCACAAATAAATGAAAATCTAGCATAGTCCAACGGTTTAGTAAAAATATCGGCAAGTTGAAAATCGGTAGAAACATAATCAATCTCAATATCACCTTTCTCATAATGATCTCTAAGAAAGTGATACCTAATGTCAATGTGTTTGGTTTTACTATGTTGATTTGCATTCTTTGTCATGTGAATAGTACTAGTATTATCACAAAATATTTTAACATGATCAAAGTGTAAATCATAGTCAAGGAGAGTATGTTTCATCCAAGAACTTGTGCACAACAAGCTCCGGCTGCAACATACTCCGCCTCGGCGGTTGATAGGGCTACCGAATTTTGCTTTTTGGAAGACCAAGATACAAGACAATTACCTAAGAATTGACATGTTCCACTTGTGCTCTTCCTATCTACCCTACAACCCGCATAGTCGGCATCCGAAAAACTCTTCATTTCAAATAATCCGGTTTTAGGATACCACAAACCCATTTCAATAGTGCCCTTAAGGTATCTAATTATGCGTTTAACCGCAATTATGTGAGATTCTTTAGGACAAGATTGAAAACGAGCACAAAGACAAACGGAAAACATAATATCCGGCCTACTAGCCGTCAAATAAAGCAAGCTACCAATCATGCTACGAAATAATTTAATGTCTACACTTTTACCTTGTTCATCCTTGTCAAGCTTTGTAGTTGTTGCCATGGGAGTTTTGCTTACTTTCGATCCTTCAAGCCCAAACCTTTTGATTAGTTCCTTTGTGTACTTGGCTTGATTGATGAAGATCCCATCCTTCCTTTGCTTGATTTGGAGTCCAAGGAAATAGTTGAGTTCCCCCATCATAGACATTTCAATTCATCCTTCATGCATGACTCAAAAGCTTTGCAAAGAGATTCATTAGTAGAACCAAAAATAATATCATCCACATAAATTTGCACAATAAGAATATCTTTTTCTACATGTTTAGTAAATAATGTTGTGTCAATTTTACCTTTCTTAAAACCATTTGAAATCAAAAATGAAGAAAGTCTTTCATACCAAGCCCTAGGGGCTTGTTTTAAACCATAAAGAGCTTTATCTAATTTAAAAACAAAATCCGAATGTGTAGGATCAACAAACCCGGGGGTTGTTCAACATACACTTCCTCTTCAATAAATTCATTTAGAAAAGCACTTTTAACATCCATTTGAAATAATTTGAAATCTTTATATGAGGCAAAAGCTAGTGTCATCCGTATGGCTTCAAGCCGTGCTACGGGTGCAAAGGTTTCTTCAAAATCGATCCCTTCGATTTGAGTGTAACCTTGGGCAACTAACCTAGCCTTGTTTCTAACTACATTACCCGATTCATCCAACTTGTTCTTAAAGATCCACTTAGTACCAATTGTTGGTCTATCGTGGGGCCTAGGAATAAGGTGCCAAACTTGGTTGCGCTCAAATTGATTGAGCTCCTCTTGCATGGCTAGCAACCAATATGAATCGGCCTCGGCTTCGAGGACATTTTTGGGTTCAATATGAGAAATGAATGCATAGTTACCACAATAGTCATGAAGTCTAGAGCGAGTAGTTACCCCTTTTGATACTTCACCTATGACGAGGTCCTTGGGATGATGTGGATTGTATCTCAATCCTTTGGTAGTGGTTGAGTAGGCTCCACCTCATGTGTTTGATTTTCATTTCCTTGTGCCTTTTCCACCTTAGCTTCGCTTCCTTCATCATCCTTTGGTTTGTCTCCCATAGTAGAAGCATCCTCCAAGGTCACTTTCTCCAAACCTTCATCCAATGCATCTATTTCTACAACATTCTTAACAAACTTGTTAGATTCCTCAAACTTAACATGAATAGACTCTTCAATAGTCAATGATGATCTAATGAAAACTCTATAAGCCTTACTAGTGTTTGAGTGACCTACAAAAATAGCCTCATAAGATCTAGCATCAAATTTTCCTAAATTATCTTTTGTGTTTAAAACAAAGCATTTGCAACCAAAAACTTTAAAATAGGAAACATTAGTTTTCTAGAAAAATACATTTCAAAAGAAGTTTTAGTAGTATTTTTACACAAGAAAACACGATTTGATATATAGCATGATGTATTTACGGCCTCGGCCCACAAATAATGTGGTAAACCATATTCACTTAGCATTGTCCTAGCCATCTCTTGTAATGTTCTATTTTTCCGTTCAACTACTCCATTTTGTTGTGGAGTTCTAGGACAAGAAAGTTCATGCTTTATTCCATGTTCATCACAAAAAGTGGTAAAGGGTTGGTTAATGAATTCACCTCCTCTATCACTTCTTATTCTCAAAATCGAAACATCTTTTTCTTTTTCAACTCTTTTCTTAAAAGTTTGGAAATATGAAAATGCTTGGCTTTTATGTTCAAGAAAGAAAACCCAAGTAAACCTTGAAAAATCATCAACCAAAACATAAGCAAATCTATTCCCACTTAGACGTTTGGTTTGTGTAGGGCCAAAAAGATCCATATGGATTAACTCCAAAGGACGTGATGTCATGATATCCTTAATTGACTTGAAAGAAGACTTAGTTTGTTTCCCAAATTGACATGCGTCACAAACTCGGTCCTTTTCAAAATTCAAGTAAGGAATACCTTTCACCATTTCCTTTGTGTTTAACCTAGAAATGTGATCAAAAGAAATATGCCCTAATCTCCTATGCCACAACCAAGAGTCATCATCGAGGGCTTTCAAACAAGTAATATTACAAGACATATTTAACATATAAATCATATAAACATTACTTTCACGAAAACCGGAAAATACACAAATATTAGAAGTTCTATCAATACTTTACAAGAAACATTATCAAAAACAATATCAAAACCTTTATCACAAAGTTGACTAACACTCAAGAGATTATACTTGAGGCCATCAACTAAAACTACATTTTCAATTAAAGGAGAGGTGCCAAGTTTTACATTACCAATACCGATGATTTTACCCTTGGCGTCATCTCCGAAGGTGACGGTGCCACCTTCATGATATCTTGATAGGGTTGCAAAGTTGTTGATGTCCCAAGTCATGTGCCTTGAGCAACCGCTATCAAGATACCACAATCCTCTACGTCGTTGGGATTTGGAAAGTACCTACATCATTTAACATAATTGTTGATCTTGGTACCCAAACTTTCTTGGGTCCTTTAAAGTTAGTGCCTCGAACCCAAACATTGTGACGTGATACATTTAATCTATCATAGCAAAAATTGGCTAAGTGCCCTTTCCGTCCACAATGTGAACATGAGAACACTCTACCATACATGAATGCATGATGTGTATGTGTAGTGTGAGCATGTTTTGGGGTTTTGCCATGTTGTTTAGGTTGTGTAGCATGAACATGAACATGAGCATGAGCATTTTTCTTTGGGGCTAGTTTCTTAGGAAACATAACCTCAATTTTCTTCTTGTTAAACTCACAATCTTTCAAAACAACACTTAATGAGTCTAATCTTTCCTTAAGCATAGAAACTTCATTTGAATCAATTAGTGGGGCCTTACCTTTGCAAGAAATCTTATATTTTTCAAAATCATTTTTGGTAGTGGCCAAAGTGGAAACCAAATCATCTTTTTCTGTTGTAAGAGTAAAAACTTGAAGACTTAAAGATTCATTATCCTTTTTCATTTTAAGATACTTTTTCTTTAAGAAATCATAGTTTTGTGACAACTCAACAAAAGCCTCTTCTAACACATCCATAGAAAGTTCATTATCATGAGAAGGGGAAGATGTTACCTTGCTTGTGCCTTCATTAGCCATGAAGCACATGTTGGCGGTGTCTATTTCTTCCTCGGATTCGGTCTCCGAATCCCAAGTTGCCTTCATAGCCTTCTTCTTGTAGGGCTTCTTTGAAGTGGAGGGCTTAGCTTTGTCCAGACACTCCGCAACAATGTGTCCCGGTCTTTGGCAATTGAAGCACACAATCTTCCTTTCTTCTTTGCCTCCTTGCCATCTTCTTCTACCTTGGTACTTCGCCTTGTTGTACATCCTCCGGACATTCTTAACAAGGAGTGAGAGCTCCTCATCATCTTCTTCTTCATCATCTTCATCGGAGTGTGTAGCTTGACTCTTGAAGGCGATAGTCTTCCTTTTGGAAGGAGCCATATCCTCCCTTGCTTTCCTTTCCATCTCATGGGTTTTGAGGTTCCCAATGAGACCTATAAGCTCCATCTCTTCATTGTCGTTGAGTTCCTTCAAGGTTGTTGCTTTAACTTCCCATGAAGGAGGAAGAGCCCGGATGATCTTCCTTACTCTTTGATCATTGTTGATATCTTCACCTAAAGAAGAGAGTCCATTAGTAATCTTGGTAAATCTTGTAACCATATCATCTATGGTTTCATTTTCTTGCATGCTAAATGTTTTATATTGGGACCGAAGAAGGTCAATCTTAGCCCTCTTTACTTGTGAGGTCCCCTCATGTGTGACTATCAAATGTGACCAAATCTCATATGCGGATTTGCAATGAATAACCCTAGAAATGTCATCATCATTAAGGGCTTGTAGAAGTGCATAGTGAGCTTTGGCATTGGCATCGAATTCCTTAGTCTCTATTTCAGACCAAGTGGATTCGTCACCGGGGGGTACACTAAAGGACTTAGTCACGGCTTTTGCAACTCGGCTACCTAGAGATTGCAAAAAACACGGTCATCTTAACTTTCCATATGGGAAAGTTAAGTCCATCAAACTTAGGAGGGGTCTTAATTCCATCGGCCATTTTTACTAGATGAAAATGAATGAAATGATTAGCAAATTAGGATCTTCTCTAAGGTTGTTAAACCAAATCCTAGAG
The DNA here is from genome assembly GCA_038442645.1 of Agave tequilana. Classification (NCBI taxonomy): domain Eukaryota; kingdom Viridiplantae; phylum Streptophyta; class Magnoliopsida; order Asparagales; family Asparagaceae; genus Agave; species Agave tequilana. The sequence goes on from JAVJIF010017654.1 coordinate 12,211, forward strand.
TCCAAGCTCTGATACCAATTGAAAAACACCTAGAGGGGGGGTGAATAGGTGTGATTGCTAATCTTAAAAAATTTAACTCTCTAAATGCGGAACCTAAAACAAGTGAGGCTCAACTTAGTACAATTCAACAAGTGTAGCCGAATTCCTCTTGCGAGGCTCTGGACTAAACTCCTCTTGATTCCCCTTGATATGGGTTGAGGCGCTATGTGAAGCTCTTGTTGGATGAGTACGGGATTGGCACACACAAGTATGAAATGGATGATATGAAGAATGATGCAAACACAATGATATATGGCAAGAATTACAAGCAAGCAAATAGTAACACAAGAAAATTAAACAATATCACAAGTATGCAATAGAAAGCAATAGGGAGCTATTGAAAAGTAAAGCAAGAATTAGACGCAAAGGCAATCGCAAACAAAGTGATTTGTTTCGAGGTTCGAGCCACCGCTCTACTCCCCGCCTTCACCTCCGTGAAGGGTTTCCACTATCCACCGAGGACGCCTTTACAATTTGGTCTACCGAAGACCGAGCACCGAGCTCCACCGAGTACAAAGGACCTCTACCGAAGAGGTTGCTCCACAAAGAAAGGAATATAAGAACAAAGTGATCACAACAAGATCACTACACTATTTCTCAAACTCTTTTACAAACACTCTCACTTCAATTACAACTTCACTATAGAATGAGTATAGGATTTTTGGCTCTATGAAGTGTGGTGAGAAAAACTTCAGTTGTAGAGTGATATTAGTAATCAAACACAACTGAAAAACAGGCTCAAAAGGAATTGGAATGAAAGCTTTAAACTCTTTTCTTTTCTCTTTTGAAAACAATACAAACTTGAGGATTTTTCTTAGTGATATGCAAGAGAGACTTCTCCTCTATTTATAGGGTTAAAAATAGGTTAAAAACAATTTCTTTTGGTCTTATTTTCTCTGAAAAAGACCTGAAAAACACTGAAAAAGTCTGCCAAGAAATCAGATAAAAAACAGATTTCAGAATTGCACAAAAGAGGAAAGAGCCGTTGGGATTTTGCAGGCCTGGCGGTCGACCGGTCCGGTCGACCGCCAGCCCAGCTGCAGAGAGCCGTTGGCTCCCGGTCGACCGGTCCGGTCGACCGTCCCAAAAAGAGGAAACACAGTTTCCTTCTTCCGGTCGACCGGTCCGGTCGACCGAAATAACCCGAGAGCAATTTGCTCTCCGTCGGTCGACCGGTCCGGTCGACCGACAAACATGCACGAACAGTGCATGTCCAGACATATCGCCGGTCGACCGGGCCGGTCGGCCGGAGTTGCCTGAAACAGAAAAAACTGGGCTGTTTTTGAGATAGAAAAATTTTGAGAAATATTTTAAAAATACATATAGCTAAGTATTATGCAGAAAATAGTTTATACACATGTTTTATACAAGATTTTCAAGATATAAAGCTTTTGGTACATGTATATATAAACTAAGGCATAAAACTTAGAAATAACCATTTTAAAACATAGGAAATATATGAAACAAATGTGTGTGCAAATCCTAGAGTCAAATTTCATATACTCAAACTTTAACATTCTATTTCTTACAATGATTCTAAGACTTCAAGATCTTCAATAGGCTTCTTCATATGATCTTCAACACTTGTTCCTTGAGCCCAATTGAGTTGACTTGAGTCCAAATCCTTGTATTTGTGAGAGAAGACTTCTAGAATGAATAGAAATCTGAAACACACTTAAACAACAAATGTTATTAGTACAAATAACTAATATGTTTTGTAATCATCAAAATACACTAATCATGGGTGATTGTAACCTTGGGCCAACATAAAATATGATATATTCCATGAAAAATATGTAAGTCACACGATGATTGACACTCAAAGTCTATAAAGCATATATAAAGCTCATGAAAATAAGAATCATGAGTAAATAAGAATTAATGTGAGTGTAAGAATCATGTAATCAACAAAATCATGAAAATAGGCAATTAAGCTCAATATGAAATTCCTTTACAAAAACATGAAAAATCATCAAACTAAATAGGCTTCAAGGTATATGTATGTTTAGTTAAAACTAAAGGTATACATACATATTCCAAACACAAATGAGTCCATAATAGAATTTGCACGAAAAGCAAGTGACTCAAGGGTATACATGTATATCTAAAGTTTTAAACAAAATTAACATATACATGAAGCTAAACACTTTAAAAAAATGTCCAAAATAGGAAAAACAAGTCAAAATGTACTAATCATCAAAACTAGGCTATACTAGTACATCTAATGGTACAAGTCAGCAATTAAGCACAAACATATAAAAATCAAATGTGGCTCATTAGTTGTACAAGTATATACACGAGTTTTAATGAAAACTACATCTAAACATGTAATCAAAATATGAAGCATAAATGAAAACATAAACAATATGATCATTATGTAAATGCACATGTTTTAGAGTTATGATATACATAATAGTTACTATAGTGAGAACACAAAATATGGATCTATATGAACATAGGTGTATCTCAATTACTATACATGTATGTCATAAGTCTATATAACATGGCATTTAATAACAATCATTGAAAACTAAAACATGCAAAAATCATCAATAAGAGCATGTAAACTAAATAGGAGTTAGAGATAGTTACCAAAACTAATAGGGCTAATCTCTAGATCTCCAAAGCATGGTGGTCCTCCCACCAAACTTCCTTGAAGGTGATGCATCCAAAGTAGTGTCCATCAAGCTTGAGCATCCACCATCGAGGCACCAAAACTCTCACGTCAAGTGAGAGCCATACCTACATCAAATAAAAATAGGGTGAATTTTGGTATCCATACTCTATTGGGTCCATGGGGGTTAGCACCTTTCCTAACCCAAACAAACTTGTTTGCAAATTTTGAATCATTAATCCTATCATAACAAAATTTTGCAAGGTGGCCCTTACATTCACAATGTGTATAAGTGTACACATGAGCATACATGAAATCATGTGTGTGAGCATGATAAGCATGTGTATGCCGTGTATGGTGGGCATGCATATGTGAAATTTATTTCTTTCGAAATAAGGATTCTAACCGTGTGTGGTTAATGGCACATTGGCTCAAAGTGGAGCCCAAACAATCAACACTCTTCTTTAAAGCACATATATCATTTTCAATAATAGAAGAAGAGATGGAGCATGTAATGGGTACACTAGATGGTGGAGAATGGCAAACATGTGAATTTAAATCATTTTTCAAAGAAATATTTTTCTTGAAAACCAAATCCAGTTCTTTTGAAATAGAGGCAATTTTGTTTTTCAAATATTGGTTCTCTTTTAAAACAATTTCAAGTTTTGAAGTCAAAGTCTCATTTTTCTTCAAAACAATATCACAATCATTTTTGTTTTTCAAAATTTTTTTTCATTAAGAGTAAGTTCAAGTTGAGATTTCAATAAGTCTCTTTCAATTGAAATCTCATCCTTCTCTTGCAAAATAATATTAAGTTTAGAACACAAATCCTTATTTTCTTTATTTATTTAATACTTTTCTTTTTCAAAATTTGGTATTTTCAAGCAAGTTTTCACAAACAATGGATAGTTCTTCATTTAATGCATCAGCATCAACATAATCATCATCTGAAGAACTAGCACTATCATCTAGTTGAGTTTTCGAATGTATCTCAAGGGAGTCTTTCCCTTGAACCATGTAACAAGCTTGTTCGGATTCTCCTCCACTAGATTCCTCCTCCACATATTTCGTCGTTTGTAGCACGGGAGAAGTCAAAGTATTCTACACTACAAAAGCGGAATCACAATGAGAAATCATCATAAGATAATCATTGCTTAGTGTGTTTCTAAGTGCCATTAGGACTTGTGCTTTGGCCTCTATATGGTTGCGATTACAAAGATAAGATTTCTTGGTAGCGGTAAGATAAACATGCATTCTTAGGGTCTTAAGGTACATACTCAACTTAAGCTTCAATACATCGATGCTAAAAACATCAAACATAGGAGGGGTCATGAAATCAATGAGTGTATAAACTATATGTGTGCACATGTAAAATATAGATTAGCTAACCAAGATCTCAATCCTAGGTGGTTAAACCTAATATTAGGAGCGTAGGCTCTGATACCAATTGAAAGTACACCTAGAGGGGGTGAATAGGTGTATGACTAATCTAATGACAAATGATGTGAAATTAAGAACTAATTGCAACACACTTAGTGTAACCAAAGAGTGTAGCCGAATTTTCGGTGAAGGACTCTGAACTAGCTCCTTTAAATTCCTCTAAATAAGAGTTGAGGTGCTATGTAAAGCTCTCTTGGATCAACACAAGTGAGGCACACAAACAATACCAAGCAAATAATATATGAGCAATATGAATCAATGCAAGGTAGATAAGAGAGAGAGAGAGAGAGAGAGAGTTAAGAGATAGTGGATCAATCGCAAACACAAAGATATGTTTCGAGGTTTGAGCCACTGCACTACATCTCTCCCTTCACACAAAAGGATTTCCACTATATCGTCCACACAGGACTTCCCACACAGGGAAGCTCCACAGAGGATTTGGGTAGTATAACTTAGGAGTACACAACTCCTCTCTCTAAACAACACAAGTCTACACAAGAGGCAGGGCACAACAACAATCACCTCTACACTTAGAAGGATGGGCACTTAGCCAAAACAAGATCAACCTCTCAATAGAGGGATAAGGCACTTAGCCAACACTCCAACCACAATCACCTCTACACTTAGAGGAATACCAACAAATACAAGAAAGGTTACAATTCTTGGTGGTCTCACTAAACAACAAACCAATATTCCTCACAAAAACAAGATTCTATAGATAGGATAGATATGATAGCTCAAGTGTGAGAAAACAAGGTGTTTGAAATTAAAATACAAAGAAAAATACTTAGGAAAACAATTAGAATAGAATAAAAATGAAGATCAAAACAATAGCCCGAATACTCTATTTTTCTTTGAATTTTCCAACCCTTGAAAACAAATAAAGATATATCCTTTTAAACCCAAAAACTCTTTTAAAACTTGTTACTAAAACACTTAAGAAGATGGAAATTTTTTGCACTTGAAATTCTTATTGAAAACAACTCAAGAGAAGGCATATTTATAACCTCTCCAAAATCTGCCCGTTGGCAGCCAGAAAAGGGCAAAACTGCCCTTCCGGTCGACCGCCCAGTCGACCGGCCAACGGTCATTTTTATGACCGTTGTGCCTCCAGTCGACCGCCCGGTCGACCGGGCCAAAGCCAATGGTCGACCGCCCGGTCGACTGGCCCCCACCCGAGAGTGGGGTGCTTTCAGTCGATCGACCGCGCGCGGTCAACCGGGCGAGTAGGCTGGCCTTTATGCACGTTCCGTGCACATCGGTTGACCGTGACGGTCGACCGGACTAGGAGTCCGGTCGACCGCCAGTTAGTCTTGCTGGGTTTTTATAGGGATTAAAAACTTGTCTTTTTAACTTCAATTAAATCCCATAAAATCACATAAATTTCACAAAAATAAGTTCTTATTAGATCTTTGAACTATAAATATGTGTGACAAAAATCCAACACATATTATAAACAATTTGAACTATTTTTGTGATATTGAAATTTAGCCTTTAAACAAAATCCGTATTTTCCAAAACTTGAATTTTTGAAATGGAAAACCGTTTTCTCCAAAACTCATGTAAATACAAAAATATGATATTGAAATAACTTTGAAGCATATTGTATATGGATAGAATTCAATGTACATATAGGATATATATATATATATATATATTATATATATATATATATATATATATATATATATATATATATATATATATATATATATATATCTATATATATATATATATCTATGTTTTGACATGAAATTCAAAATCGGTTAAACCGAAACCAAAACCAATAAACTTTAAATTTGTGTGTGTATGTGAACTTGAGCATATCGATATTATCTAATTTTTACACAAGATCTAAACAAACTAAACTAAAAACAAACCGAAGTCTTCTTGTCTCCATGCCTACTCGATCAAAATGCGATCCAACGAGCTTGACTCCAACTGAGTACAAGATGCGATCTTGACGCGCGAGCTTTTGAATCAACATGTGAAAACTCCAAAACTCTTTTGTTGAAGCTAATCACCTACTAATATCTTGATCAAATATCTGAAACTAAATATCACAAGATTATTAGTAAACTATAACTACATGAGTTAATCATCATCAAAACTAGAGTGATGGGTCTCTGGGCCAACACAGCCCACAGTGCGAAGACCATCACCTGATCCTCCACGCGAAGGAGCCAACCCCAGCCCCAAAGGCGGATTTAGTGTATGCCTAAAATTTTGCCCCACTATTATTATGCAAAATTCTCTACTTTGACCAAAAGAAACTCTCCATAAGTTTTTTAGTACATGCAAAATTTATATCCCCTTGCCATATGAGAAAAATTCTTTACTAAGCTAAAAAAATTCTCTACTCATGAGTCAAAAACTCCATAATTATATTTAACTGTTCATCTAGATTTCTTGTTATCCTATTTCTTGAAATATAAAGATGAAATATAAAGAAAGACTTTAGAGAAAAGAGTGAAGAAGCAGGGAGAAAAAAGAAAACAAGTAAAGAAAAGAATAAGAAAAAAAGATGAAGAAAGAGAAAGCCTTGATGTTTGCATATTTTTTAGTTACTTCCTCTTTAGTTATATTAGAAACTCAAGATCTATGTTTAATAATTATCTTCTTTTAAAACAATAGTATATTTGCAAATGTAACTAAAATAATTGATAGCTCTTATTAGTACTATTATAATAATAAACTAATAAGTTATTAGGTATTTTGAGTTTTGATTCTTATTTCAATTACGTTTTCCTTGTCATTTAAAATAATATCAGTGTGCATTCGTATGTTATATATAAATTTTGAATAACCAAAATTTTTTTGAATATGGAATTCATAATACATAAATAACTTTGTATGCTAGAAAATGTTTTTTGAGTTTGAATAATAAAATTAATGTGCTATTTATTTTGTCTGTAATATTATTTGTCGTACATTTTTTCTAGTCCTGACACCAGTTCTAGAACTGGTGGTTCCCGGTTCCTTCATATGAGAATCCGGAATCGGACGGGGGCTGGTCGTTCCGGTTTCATTTCGGTTCCGACTCCGATCCGTTTCTATTCTTTTTTCGATTTTGATTCTTGAACTGTTAGACTCCGTCGTCCGAGAACTAATTTTTATATTAAAAAATAATACAATAATTAAAAATTAAAAAGCAAGCTTGAACTTAATTCTTACTATAATTAAGTTAGCTACATATTCTCTTATTGTTTAGAGAAATTAAAACCCACATAGTTTTCTTACCTCAATCCTCGTACCTTATCTCAATCGCTTCCTTCCGTTCAGGTGGTCGTCATTTTTATAAATTTTTCATTTTCTTTCCGCACAATTTCTTGTTGTCTTAATGCTGCTTTTTTCTAATTATCAAGATATGCTTGGGCCTCCATTGATTCGGGAGACATACTCGAATGTATTTGATCCAAAATACTCTCCATCGCACTGAATGCTTGCTTCATACCTAGTATTGACTCCGGTATTGTTAAGATTTGTTTATCAATAATTATCATGATTGAGAATTATGTTAAATGCCCTTGCCATCATTCTGGGATTGAAATTTCATATCTTGAAAATCTTTACCAACTCAAATGAAGCGGTTAGACAACTCTCAAGGTCGGAGTTTGAGTTTGATGAAGATCCACGTGGTTTTTTGCCTCTTTGTAGTAATAGTTATGGTCATCTACTTCTTAGAGATATTCTCAAATTGACTACTAGTTTGACCAAGACGGAAGGAATTAATATTTAAACTATAAATTCTACTATATTCATCATATATGACATAAATTTTTTTTTTAACTTCATTAAATATAGCATAAATATTTACATCTAATTTTAAAATTTCATAATAAGTAGAGAAATATTCATGCAATCCTCTAATTTACAACATGGATCAAAAAACATATGCAACTAAATAGATATGTGAAATTATTTTAAAAAATTTTAATAGTTTATTTTTCATTGCTTGAATGCATGCAAATAAATTCACATCATTTTTCATTTTCTTCCACCACACTTCAGATATTAATACATTCAATTTGGAGGTCAGGCCCTAGCCCGTCAAGACGATTCCAGTTTATGAACCGAAACCGGTTGTTCCGGTTCTTAAAAAAGAAGCTGGAACCAGACCGGCTAGGGCAAAAAAAAAAAAAAAAAAAAAAAAAAAAAACTCCGGAGGGGTGCAAGTTGAGGAACTTCTGGCTTAGTGATCCGGATTTACTCGAGTATGAAACCAGACCTTCATCGGTACCCATACTAAACCTGCCTTTAGTATGGGATTTACACATGCTAACTACTCCCTAGTACTCATCATGCATGTGACCGCATTGTTTTCTTCCAGTTTGAGTAGTATTAGGACTTTTGTGTATAAAGATCCCATACACAGGCTTATTTGGGGATAAGTTGGATCCAGCGTTTGATTAATAAGGTGAATATCGAGCTTGCTTATTTGAATTCAAGGTTAGTTGGTCTATTCTAGCTAATCACAGTTGAATACTTTGATATCAAATATATATCACTACCGCTTCAGTTTTCATCATTTGGTGTCACAGTTTTGACCTATGCTTGTCAGATGGCAAGAGATTGTGGGTCAGAGTTTTTTACTAAAGATAAATTTTAGTATCAAACTGAGAAGATTACAGAAGATTTCAATGCCACAATGAAGCTAATTCATTCGATGTTAGAATTTGTTCAGAAGAAACTTGTTATTCAAGAACCAAATCAACAAGGACAAAACCCAAGAGAAGCAAAACTTCACATTGAGAAATAGTCTTGTCTCATGGTGTCATCTGCAGTGCCGAAGGCGACGAATACCTACCAAGGAAAGGTTGTCTTCTCAAGGATAACGCAGTATCGAGCATTTCCTTGATTGGATTACTAAGTGTTACCTCTTCTTTGAATATATGAAGATTCTAGAAAATAAGAAGGTGAAGCACGTTTTCCTTTCAACTCAAAGGAGGAGATTATGCATAATGGGAACAAATGTGGATGGCCCGAGTACTACAATAGAAAGATTTCAGTGTATACGTGATTGAAAATGGAAAAATTATTAGTAGGATTGTCTCTTCCTCACATTATGAGCAAGCCTTTTTTTTTTTTTGCGGTTGCCAAAGTGTCGAAAAGATGATAAAACTGTTGTGCTAAAGATTTTTCACTGTGAATGATTAGACGGTCGATCCACACCACAAGCGAAAGAGAGAGATTAAAGTGTAAGTGTAATGGTCACAACACAGAAAAGAAACGGAGACACATGATTTAAAAGTGGAAACCAAATCGGGAAAAACTATAGGGAGGAAGAGGAAGAGCCATGATAATCTGCAAATTTACAAGAATTATAGGAATTATTTGGAGTGTCTTTGAATCAAGGTTGACTGTAGAAGTATGGGTAAAGTCTTGGTGTTCGGTCCAGAGAGAGCATCCAAGGCCCCTCCCCTTTCACGTTGGAGACGAGGGTCTATTTGTACTGAGCTGTTAGTAGTGAATGAGAGCTAGCGAGGCTCCTGTAACTGCACGAGTTCCATGAGCAATTTGTTGTAACGACCATAATTATGAGTGTTGGGCTGTTGGAATTGCATGCATGGAATTTCTTTACTGTCAATAACTGCCCGCTTTGAATGCATGAGCGTTTCACATCTTCAACGTGGGAGAAGGGAAGCGACGCAATTGCAGGCGGAGATCTCGATGGTCGCTACTGAGGACTTTTGGCGTGAAGTCAGGAATCTTGGACCGTAGGCAGCTCCAGAGGGTGGTCTCTTCAGAACAGAAGGTAGTTCCGGGATGGCTCCGGGTGACAGAGTTTGAAAGTTGACTTGGTTCTATCTAGAATGATTCCAAGAAGTGGTGGAGTGGTGGAGTCACCAGGATAGTTTGGGAGCAATGAACATCTCGATGGGAGCCTTTCAGTTGCATGAACACGTGTCAATATCTTAAAGAGGGTCAATTTTTGACCACTACAGATGCCCACTATTCTTTCGTTTGTGAAGCCTGTAGGAGGAAAGCCAGAAGAACAGAGTTGGTAAAGATCCTAAAATGCCTTGAATTCTTCTTGGTGTTGGTGAAGGGGAGGATCTGGTCCATCTATGTGAATCTTCTGGATTTCACCTTGAGATCGTGTGGCTGGACGATAGTTGGTGCATCGTTCGATTAGACTGGCTTGAAACCTGTGACTCGCTTCTTTTTGAATCCTGGTGGAACCCCAACCCTAGATGTACGTGCCATAGTATCAGTACGCGATACGGTGTACATATTCTATTTGACCTTCTTCATAGTCAGACAGACCCAGTTTCAGCTCCAGATATTATTTTCTAACATTTTAGATTTTTTAAAATTTTTCTGGATTATTTTGAAAAATCTTCGAATTCGATGTCGACCGATTCCAATAATCGGCTCTAGGATTTTTATTTTACAACTGGGTTGAATTTCAAGAATTTATTTTCATATTATTTTTCAAAATCATATTTTCGATTTTAGCACATTTTTGAGGATTTTTCTAAATTAGTCAAAAATCTCGTCAATCCGGTTTCGACTGGTATCACTGATCAATTTCGAGATTTTTAATTTGTAAAGCAGACTGAATTTGTTAAATTTGATTTCATATTACTCTTCTGTATAATATTTTTTATTTTACAAAATTTTTGGGAACCATTCTGAACTAGTCAAATTTTGACCTAATTAAATAATATTAATTAATTCCTTTTTCTTTATTTTCTTCTCCTCCAATCTCCTTCATTTTCTTTCCCAAGAAGCCAGAGATTCACATGTATGCATATTCATGTATTTCTATTACACGGATGATTGTTACTTGAATATTCATATAATACTGTTACATTAGTATTTCCTAAATAAGTACATGACTGATCCTATATCACTATTATATGACTGTTTTATATATTCCTGATATTATTATAACACTCGTGTTAGCTGGATATACCGACAATTGACTTAAGATGTGCAGAACTAAATGCCACATGGAATAAAGTATCTCATGTTGTCCTGTTATCCTGTACATGAACCCGTGAGGGGCCACCTCTAAAGTCCCATGTCATATGGATCTCATGCCTTATATTATTCTGTACATGTTCTATTATCTTGTTACTTGTTACATACTTGTACATGTCCCGTTATCCTATTGCAGGTTACATGCACTATTATTATTACTGATTCACTGTATAATTTATTTATGATAAAAGTAACATGGGGTTGGGGGGAGACTTGATAGTTGACGAGATCATATCGGGTGGATGTCATGGATCTATATTAGTCCCACTGCAAGGGACGTGGTAGTATTGATTACTGTCTGTTATAGCTCATTGCGCTCCTATTTCCCATTATTTGTTTTACCTTGGCGGGCTGGCCCTGGTCTTAGTAGCCAGGGGTCTGTTTAAGGTCCTAGGTATGCACAGAATACACCCACCTGATTAGATCTCCTCGACCATTGAGTTTTCAATTAACATAATAAAATAATATAAACAATAGTGATGTCAGGCGCACTTGTTATTTGGCCACTCTCTCGTTCGGATAATCTTACCAGTATGCCGTATTTGGATGGGTTCGGCTGGAGTACGGGCTCTATTATGAACTGCTAGTAGTATGGGACACTAGAAGCGATTGATTAAAATACCAGGAGATACTGAATGTTATTATTGTATAAATAAGATTAAAATACCAGGAGATACTAAATGTTATTATTGTATAAATAACAATACTCGCTCGATACATGTATATTATTGCCCATTTATACTTGTTACACTTCCTGATATCTATCCACCACCATGACGCATGTATACTTCCGTACTTCATGTGGAGACACACTATTCATGTACATGAATACTCTGTATTCCATGTATTTTTTGTTTCATGAATTCCATGTAGACATACTGTTCATGTATAATCACAAGCACTATAGCGGGATTACTTCTGTTTATTTCATATGTAAATGTTCATGTTTATTATTACTATACTGCCATGTTACTAGTACTATTAGTGTAAATAGTAAATATAAAATAATTAAAACTTGACACTTGTTAATAATACAAATTGATTTTAATAGTATATAATCAAGTCATGTCTCTTAAACTCATATCATATATTAAAAACATGTTAATGGTTATAAATTCTTTAATGATAATATAATAATATAATGTTAGTTGATATATATATGTAAATGCTATCTGATTTACATTGTATTGTTTTAATCATATATAGTTTGATACGGAAAAGATAACACCGTTATAACATGCTAGGCATTGATAATGTTTTGATGCAGACATAATATATATACTGATTGTTAGTATAATTATATTGTATCACTGTCATTTAATCATGTAATATATGTTATCGTGATTGTAATATTATTATAGTATACTATTACTCCTTCTTTCATTTTATCACTCATTAGGTCGCTTTCTGACGACCCTGAGTTTGCATGCCTAGGTATGAGATTCGAGACCTTGTAGTACTTGATACTCCACGGGATATTATTAGGAGACTCGACGTCGTTATTATTCATAGGTATCTTTATCTTTATTATTCTATTTTTATTTCTAATTTATCCTCGTTTCCTTATCTATCTTGATCGCTATCCTCTTTTACAGGTATTCTTATATTTAATTATGTTAGAATTTTTTTGTATACACGTATACGCGTGATATTTTTCATGTGTATATGCGTCACCGATTCTCGTCTCGTCCCCGTATAGTATACTTTAGGAAGCGGGACGTGACAGAGTTTTATTGGTATCAGAGCCTAGGTTTCACCAAATGTGGGTTATCACTTAGATCAATACTCGGGCTCTTACTAACAGTACAATCAGATTCAGATTAGAACCAATCTGTGTCTGGATTGAAGAATTCCCGCTACAAGTACTAGAATACAATTTCTTTGAAAAAAATCCATTCCTTGATTCTTACTGTTTCCTAATTTTAGTTGTCATCTGGAGTATTTTGATTCCTTTTCACTTTTTCTTCATCCTTTTAACTTCAATATCTATCTTTGATTCACGATACCAGTTACCCAATTTGGAGTTCGAGGTAGATATCAGAGTGGTGCAACAGAAGGGTGCTAGGCCCGTAACCCACAAGTCTCAGGATTAGTAAACTAGATGTCTCCCACCTGAATTGAAGTTTCAAGAACGAAATTTTTTATAAGGTGGGTAGAAGTGTAAACCCCAATCCTAAATGTACATGTCATAGTATCAATACTCGATACGGCGTACATATTTTATTTGACCTTTATGGCAGTCAGACTGACCAGTTTAGCTTCAAATATTATTTTCTAATATTTTAGATTTTTTAGAATCTTCTAGAATTTTTCTGGATTATTTTCAAAAAATTCGAATTCGATGTTGACCGATACTGATAATCAGCTCTAGAATTTTTATTTCACAAACATGGTTGAATTTCAAGAATCTACTTTCATATTATTTTTCAAGATCATATTTTTGATTTTAGCGTATTTTTCTGAATTAGTCAAAAATCTTACCAATCCGGTATCAATCAGTATCATCGATCAATTTCAGAATTTTTAATTTGTAGACCAATCTAAATTTCTTGAATCTAATTTCACATTACTCATCAAAGTAATATTTTTTATTTTACAGAATTTTTGGGAACTGTTCTGAGCTAGTCAAATTTTGGCCTAATTAAATAATATTAACTAATTCATTTTTCTTTATATTCTTCACCTCCAACCTCCTTCATTTTCTTCCCCAGGAAGTTAGCCACCGCTACCGATTTTCCCCTGATTCTTAAGTCACCACTCTCTCTTCCCCAAATTTCTCTCTCAAATTCCCTCTTTCTCTTTTCCAGTTCTCTCTTTCACTTTCGTCTCTCTCTCTCTCCCTCTACTCAATTTCCCCCTCTCCCTTATCCAAGACCCGGTGCAGCCTTCAGCACCAGAGAGGCCTCGCTGGCTGACACCCAGCCTAGTGCCCTACTTCGGCCATCTCGATTCCTCCTCCTTTTCTCCATCTTCTTCATTCCTTCCAACTCCAATCTCCACCATCCTCCATAAATTGTTCCACCGCCACCAAATTCCTGTTGGCCCAATGGCCTTCCACTCTAGTTTTGATGATGATCAACACTCATGTAGTTATGTTTACTAATATTCTTGTGTTTCTAAGTTTCAGATCATTAACAGGATATTAGTTGGTGATTAGCTTCAACAAGATGATTAGAAGCTATTCATGATGATTCCGGTGCCAAAGCTTAAAGATCATACCTTTGCACTTGGAGAATCACGGAGTTTGGACCGAGTCTACTTGAAGATGAAGATCGTCAAGAAGACTTAGGTATCTAGTTTTGAGTTTGTGTTTTAGATCCATATTTGTAAGGCTTAGTTTAGTTGATATGCTCAAGTGCACAAAACACACACGTTTTATGATTTGATATTTGGTTTTTATGAATAGTTGATCAAAACAAGTTTACATATGGTATATGTATAGTAGATGTTTTCTATTTATACATACATGCTTTAAATTGGTAAACAAACTTATTTTGATATCCCTATTCATGTTTTGGAAAAATCAAGTTTGACAAAATACAGGTTTTGTTTTTGATAAAATTTGCAAGACTCTAAAATGAATTGATATGTTGATATATTGTCTTGAAATTTTTATCACATGTTTATGTTTTAACATAAAATGATAAAACAAGTTTTAGAAAAACATATTTTTAGAAAAACAGTTTTTATTGTGATTAAAACTATTTTTTAGATTTACTGTGAATTTATGGGATTTTTATTGAGTGAAAAGACCTATTTTCAAATCCCGTATCTGTGCAGATCTGCACTGTGCCTGCCAGGCCAGTTCGGTCGACCAGACCGGTCGACCGCACCAAGTGGCCGGTCGACCGGGTCGGTCGACCGATGTGCACAGACGTGCACGCTGGCTACACATTGTAGTCGGTCGACCGGACCGATCGACCGAGTTGAGAGTTCAACTCTCAGGATGTTTCGGTCGACCGGGCCGGTCGACCGCTAGTGCCCAACGGTCACTTTTCTGACCGTTGGCGGTCGACCGGGCCGGTCGACCGACGCCTGTCAGAGCTGCCAGCTCAGCTCTAACGGCTAGTTTTCTGTTTGGCCTATATAAACTCCATCTCTTTGGGGATTTTGGCCAAGTTTTTTAAGGAGAAAAATTTCTAGTTTCTAGAGGTTTTAAAACAAGTTTTCAAAAGTGTTTGGGGCTTTAATTCTTCAATCTTTATTGTTTTAGGTTTTTGGAAAAATCAAAGAAAAGAATATTTTGGGAGATTTTTCTTGGTTTTCATTCTATATCTTTTGGAAGGATTTTCCCAAGTGATTTTCTTTGTTGCTAGTTTTCCAAACACTTTGTTTCCACACTTGAGCTATCTTCTATCCTAAACTATTAGGATTTTTGTTTTGTGGAAAAAGAAAGAGAAAAGAGAGTGTTTGAGGTTGTTGTTGTAAACCTCTAAGTTGTACACCCTTATTCTTGTTGTATCCCTCTTCGGTAGAGGTGATCGGGTGATTGGTTTGTGAGCCTCTTAGGTAGAGGTGTTTGTTGTAGTTGGCTACGGGCCGTATCCCTCTTCGGTAGAGGTGGATTGTGGTTGTATAGCCTCGGTGGCTTTGTAAGGTTGAGAGAGGAGTTTGGTACTCCTATAGTGGATTGGGAAATCCTACACGGTGGTGTAGGCGGGGATGTAGAGTTGGGTACTCGAACCTCGAAACAAATCTTTGTGTTAGCGTTTGATCCATTGTCTCTCTAACCCTTACTCTCTTTACTTTGTGCAAGCATCATTCATTCATTGCATACATATCTTATACATTGCTTGTGTTGCCTTGCATCTTTTATATTGCAATTCATTCTTATATGCTTGGCTTGATTGTGTGTGCACATATTTCATATTGCTTGGATTGCTTGTGTGTGTGGGCCTAATTTGTACTCATCCAACAAGAGCTTCACATAGCACCTCAACCCATTTCAAGGGAATCAAGAGGAGTTAGTCCAGAGCCTCGCAAGGGAAATTCGGCTACACTTGTTGTATTGTATCAAGTTTGTGCAACATTTGCATTAGCTTCCGCATTTAGAGCATTTAGTTTGCATTAAGTTTCTAGATTAGCATTTACACCTATTCACCCCCCCTCTAGGTGTATTTTTCAATTGGTATCAGAGCTAGTGCTCCTGATACTTAGGCTTAACATCCTAGGAGTGAGATCCATTTGCTTGCTAATCTCATTTGCATTTGCTTGTTTGCACACATCTAGTTTATACCATGGACTTCATGACCCCACCTAGCTATGATCCTTCCAACATTGATATTTGGAAGTATAGGATGTCCATGTACCTAAAAACCTTAGGTTTGCATGTCTTTCTTGCCGCCACCAAGAGATGTTATCTTGGTGATTGCAATCATATAGGGGCCAATGCACAAGCCCTAGAGGCCATTAGAAGCACTTTATCTAAAGACTATTTTATGTGTTTCTAATCTTGATTCCGCTTTTGCAGTGTGGAACAAGTTGACAACAACCAACACCTCCATGCTTCAAGTCCAAATCCAACAAGAAGAGGAATCTAGTGGAGAATCCGAGCCACAACAATGCTATATGGTCCAAGGGAATGACTCCCTTGAGGTACATTCGGAACCCCACTTAGATAGTGATGATGATGCTAGTTCTTCAAATGATCATATTGATCCCCATGCCTTAAATGAAGAACTTTCTATTGTTTGTGAAAAACTGATAGAAAAATATAATTTGTTGAAAAAGAAGAGTCTAGGAATTGAACAAGAAAATAAAAATTTGATTGCTAGACTTGATGTTGTTTTGCAAGAAAAAGGGAGATTGCTAATGAGAGGGATTCATTAAAATCTCAACTTGGTCTTGCACTTAAAGAAAATAACTTTTTGAAAAATAAAAATGATTGCCATGTTCTTTTGAAGAAAAATGAAAACTTGTCTTCAAAAGTTGATTTTGTTTTAAAAGAAAATGATTCTTTGAAAATTAAGATTGCTTCAATTTCTAAAGATTTAGATGTATGTTTAAAGAAAAATATTGTTTTGCAAAATAAAATGGATGCACATGTTTGCCATGCTAGTGTAGCCTCTTCATCTAGTCTACCTAATGCATGTACCTCTTCTTCTAGGATTAATGATGATATTTGTATGCTAAAGAAGAGAGTAGATTGTTTGGGCTCCACTATGAGCCAATGTGCCATGAATCACTCACGGTTGGAAACCTTGGTTCGAAAGAAACAAGTTCCATCCTATATGCATGCACACCCTCCACGGCATACACATGCTTCACACGGACACCATCACACGTATGCTCATGTGTACACATGTAAACATTGCGGCCGAAAAGGCCATCTTGCTAAATTTTGCTATGATCGTTTACATGTTGAAAATTTAGCCAAGAAATTTGTTTGGGTTAGAGAAGGGACTAACCCCCATGGACCCAACAAGATGTGGGTACCAAAGACCACCCCTCCTATTATTTTTGATGTAGGTGTGGGCTCTCACATGACGTGAGAGTGATGACACCTTGGAGTGGATGCGTTCCGGACTTCATGGAAATCATATTGGATGTATCACTTTCAAGGGAAGATTTGGTGGAGATGACCACCATGTTTTGGAGACAAGGAAAGTTGCTTCTTCGGTTTTGGTAACAATCCTTTACTCCCATTTATTGTTTACATGCTTTCCATTTCATTGCTTATAGCATGTTTTGATGTTTTATAGCATGTTTCATAGTCTATGGATTAGTATGTACATGCCATGTTTATTAGATCCTTGACATACATGTATAGTATTTGAGACACACTTGCTTATATGAACCCATACTTAGTGTTCTCACTTTTTGTTTAAACTATAATGTACATCATGAATCTAATACATGTGAATTTACATAATAATCATGTTTTAGTTTTATCATGATGATTTTTATCTTATTTTTGATGATTCATGTTAAGATTACTTGTTTAGATGTTAGTTTTCATTAAGACTAGAATTTATACTTGTACATATAGTGGGCCACAAATAAATCTATATATGTTTGAATTGAATGCTTATTTGAACCCATTAGATGTGCTAGTATAGTCTAGTTTTGAAGATTCATACATTTTAAACTTGTATTCCCATTTTGGATTTGTTTTATGAGTTTTTCACTTCATGTATATGTTTGTATTGCCAAACTTGAAGATATACATGTATACCCCTTGAGTCATTTGCCTTTCATGCAAATATCTATTATGGACTCAAAGTGTGTTTAAGGGATATGTATGTATACTTCTTGTGTTGACAAATCATACATATACCTTGAAAAGAATTGGTATCAAATTGTTTTAATGAAAAGCTAAATTTTCATACTTTTCATGCTTTTCATGTTTTCATGATTTTCATGTTTTTCATGTGTTCAATATTTAACTTCATGTATATGTCTATTTTATCCAAACTAATGACTATACATGAGTATCCTTTTTGAGCCACGTGCCTTAATGCATATATCTTGTGGACTCTTTATGTTTTGGATATGTATGTATACGTTAGTTTGTATTAGACATACATATGCCTTGAAGATTAGATAGTTTTTGATGGAATTATGTTTTAAGGAATAATTGAGTTTAATGAAATATCTTTCATGATTATGATCTTCACATATTATTTGTACACTCATATCTATTGCTCATGTTTTGTTTCTCATGAGTTATGCTTTATTGGTTAGAGTGATGATTATCATGTGAATTTCATTTTTGTTCTATTCCTTGCTTGAAGGATTTCGTGCTAGTTAACAAGTTTTCCATTTAAATAGTTGCAGTATTCTTCATATGGTAGAGATTTTCAAACAAAACTACATTTTCAAATCTATTTTTGAAAACCCCTACCATCCAAGAGCGGTAGGATGGGAGATCATGTTCATGTATGCCCTAAATTGAAAATCTTTAAAACTTGAATTATGATTGGGTGGTAGATAATATGATGTATACACTTGAACTTATTGTTATGTCAATTGGTATCATTGAACTCTTTCAATTGGTATCATTTTGATCTTCTTGTATACTCATATATGTTTTGTATGTATGTATGCTTTAAATTCCAAGTATATCAATTTCTATTGGTATCTATTTTTCATACATATATATGTTTGTGTTTATGCTAGTGCTTGAGTTTCAATTTTGTTTAAATTGATTACTTTTAAATTGTTATCAAGACTATGCATGACTTTAGTTTGTATTTCATAAAGGGGGAGAAAATTTGATTTTGTTTTTCAATTTCAATTGGTATTTGTACTCCCACTCTTTATGATTAAAAGTTGTTATTTTAAACATATGATATCAACATCAAATTTGTTTATATGTTTTTAAAATGAACAATTCTTACTATTGGTATCAATGTCTCTATGTAAAATCTTTTCAATTGGTTAAACATAACAAATTTTGAATACATTTAGTATCAAGATTCATGTTTTAGGAATTCAAGATTTATGTTTAATTACAATTGGTATCTCAAAATGTTGTTTAAAGAAAATATTCAAAGTTTTGATTTGTATTTCTTATATGCAAGGAGAGCTTAACATCTCTCTTACATATAGATTCATGTTGAGTATATTATAAATTGAGGAGCTTGACAACTCTTCTTTATATGATATACGTGTGTAGGGGGAGCTTCACATCTCCTCTTATGCATTACATAATATGTGTTATGTGAATTGGGGCTTGTCATCCCTTCTTCATGTAATGCATATGTGTAGGGAAGCTAACTTAGCGTCTTCCTCTTCATGAATGTATATATCATATAACATGTATTGATCCTTGTTTATTGGTATCAAGATGCTTCATTGACATATTTTTTAATTGATATCATGTTTGTAGTCACCCCTTATTAACTTTGTTTTTGTTTTAGACAAAAAGGGGAAGAACATTGTTTGCATTGTTTTGATTGACAAAAAGGGGAAGAAAGATTTTTACCCCTCATTTTATCTATGGTTTTGATTGTTTACCCCTTTGTTGATGATTGACAAAAAGGGGGAGAAGTATTTGAGTTTTATATGCATGCTTATGTTTTATATGCATATATTATGTTTTAATATCAAGAATATTAAGTTTAATTGAATATTAAGTTTAATTGGTATCCAAAGCTTGCTTTGTAATTGTTGTAATTGGTATCTAGAGCTTGCTTTGTTTTGGATATTCCATGTGGTATCTAGAGTTTTTTATTGTTTATGCATTATCATTCTTGCATATTTATGTTTATTTATTTATGCATGAGTTAAGGGGAGCTTCTTTGAAGCTTAACTTTAATCCATGCATATATAACTCCATGAGTTTTGTCATCATCAAAAAGGGGGAGATTGTTGGCCCAATGGCCTTCCACTCTAGTTTTGATGATGATCAACACTCATGTAGTTATGTTTACTAATATTCTTGTGTTTCTAAGTTTCAGATCATTAACAGGATATTAGTTGGTGATTAGCTTCAACAAGATGATTAGAAGCTATTCATGATGATTCCGGTGCCAAAGCTTAAAGATCATACCTTTGCACTTGGAGAATCACGGAGTTTGGACCGAGTCTACTTGAAGATGAAGATCGTCAAGAAGACTTAGGTATCTAGTTTTGAGTTTGTGTTTTAGATCTATATTTGTAAAGCTTAGTTTAGTTGATATGCTCAAGTGCACAAAACACACACGTTTTATGATTTGATATTTGGTTTTTATGAATAGTTGATCAAAACAAGTTTACATATGGTATATGTATAGTAGATGTTTTCTATTTATACATACATGCTTTAACTTGGTAAACAAACTTATTTTGATATCCCTATTCATGTTTTGGAAAAATCAAGTTTGACAAAATACAGGTTTTGTTTTTGATAAAATTTGCAAGACTCTAAAATGAATTGATATGTTAATATATTGTCTTGAAATTTTTATCACATGTTTATGTTTTAACATAAAATGATAAAACAAGTTTTAGAAAAACATATTTTTAGAAAAACAGTTTTTATTGTGATTAAAACTATTTTTTAGATTTACTGTGAATTTATGGGATTTTTATTGAGTGAAAAGACCTATTTTCAAATCCCGTATCTGTGCAGATCTGCACTGTGCCTGCCAGGCCAGTTCGGTCGACCAGACCGGTCGACCGCACCAAGTGGCCGGTTGACCGGGTCGGTCGACCGATGTGCACAGACGTGCACGCTGGCTACACATTGTAGTCGGTCGACCGGACCGGTCGACCGAGTTGAGAGTTCAACTCTCAGGATGTTTCGGTCGACCGGGCCGGTCGACCGCTAGTGCCCAACGGTCACTTTTCTGACCGTTGGCGGTCGACCGGGCCGGTCGACCGACGCCTGTCAGAGCTGCCAGCTCAGCTCTAACGGCTAGTTTTCTGTTTGGCCTATATAAACTCCATCTCTTTGGGGATTTTGGCCAAGTTTTTTAAGGAGAAAAATTTCTGGTTTCTAGAGGTTTTAAAACAAGTTTTCAAAAGTGTTTGGGGCTTTAATTCTTCAATCTTTATTGTTTTAGGTTTTGGAAAAATCAAAGAAAAGAATATTTTGGGAGATTTTTCTTGGTTTTCATTCTATATCTTTTGGAAGGATTTTCCCAAGTGATTTTCTTTGTTGCTAGTTTTCCAAACACTTTGTTTCCACACTTGAGCTATCTTCTATCCTAAACTATTAGGATTTTTGTTTTGTGGAAAAAGAAAGAGAAAAGAGAGTGTTTGAGGTTGTTGTTGTAAACCTCTAAGTTGTACACCCTTATTCTTGTTGTATCCCTCTTCGGTAGAGGTGATCGGGTGATTGGTTTGTGAGCCTCTTAGGTAGAGGTGTTTGTTGTAGTTGGCTACGGGCCGTATCCCTCTTCGGTAGAGGTGGATTGTGGTTGTATAGCCTCGGTGGCTTTGTAAGGTTGAGAGAGGAGTTTGGTACTCCTATAGTGGATTGGAAAATCCTACACGGTGGTGTAGGCGGGGATGTAGAGTTGGGTACTCGAACCTCGAAACAAATCTTTGTGTTAGCGTTTGATCCATTGTCTCTCTAACCCTTACTCTCTTTACTTTGTGCAAGCATCATTCATTCATTGCATACATATCTTATACATTGCTTGTGTTGCCTTGCATCTTTTATATTGCAATTCATTCTTATATGCTTGGCTTGATTGTGTGTGTGCATATTACATATTGCTTGGATTGCTTGTGTGTGTGGGCCTAATTTGTACTCATCCAACAAGAGCTTCACATAGCACCTCAACCCATTTCAAGGGGAATCAAGAGGAGTTAGTCCAGAGCCTCGCAAGGGGAATTCGGCTACACTTGTTGTATTGTATCAAGTTTGTGCAACATTTGCATTAGCTTCCGCATTTAGAGCATTTAGTTTGCATTAAGTTTCTAGATTAGCATTTACACCTATTCACCCCTCCTCTAGGTGTATTTTTCAATTCCATCACGCTCTCAACCACTACAACCACCCATCTCCTCCATCAAGCTTCATAACCAGTCCCATCTCCTTCGAATTCATCTCCATGACCATCTCCACTTCACCTCTCCACCATCAACATCATCACCATTTTCAACATCATCAACATCATCTCCACCATCACCCTCTCCCTTCGTCCTCTATCTGAGCTCCAGGCCGAGCCCACGGCCGCTGTCATGCCACCTATGGCCGGCCAGGCCACTGGCCAAACCCCTCCTCACTCCTCTTTTTCCCTTTCTTCTTTCTTTTCTACTTTCCTTCTTCTCTTTTCTTTTCTTTTCTTCTCTTCTCTCTCTATTTCATGTCTTCTCTCATTGCCTCTCTATTTCTCTCCCCCCAATTGGATCCAAGCCCACATCCAAAAACCGACCCAATAACCCAATAACATATATTTAATTCAAGTTTATTGGGTCTGCGTTATTGGATCTGAACCTGACCCAATAGCAACCCAAACCCGCTTCAAATTAAATAAAGGTAAAATTTCATAAAACCCCTATTAAACAATATTTGTAATATTTTAAACATTAATTACATATCTAACATATTTATATTGATTTTAGTGTTCGGAAGATATCTTGAGCGTCCGGAGTCGGATCTGAATGATTCTTGAGCCGTTGCGATCGTAAAAAGACGAGCTTCATCCCCTGTAATAGCTATGAGAGTATTTTTCTTTTAAAAGTTATATTTTAATGTATTGAATGAGAATTAATTAATTAAGTTGTATTTACCATTTAATTAATAATGTAAAGTGCATTTATTGTCTAATAAATCATGTAAATGGTAAAACACTTTCAATAAAATAATATTTATTCATGACTCATGATTTAATATAACATATAAATGAATTAATATATTTTATGATTATTAGACTGTAAATTGAAGAAATTTCATATTAATAAATAACTTAATAGTTTTAAAATGTGGTGAAGGGGTTCAAGATAGATAATGGTACATAGTTAATATGTGATATCGATCACGTTAATAATACTAAAACTGCTGGATTAAATAATAATATATTGATACATGCTTATGTTACGATATTATCCTGATATGGTCACTATTACCTGACTTACATTAAATACTGTTAATTATATATTCAGATATCATTTTACATGAGTTTCCGTTACTTGCATATTTATGTACTCACGTTCACAGTACTGTATTATAATTGACACTTTTATTTCATATACTTGTATCACCGTGACACAGTTATGCTATTACACTGAACACTTTTATTTCATACTTGTTACATCGATTCGTTGTTACTATGAACTCCGTCATTTCATGTTCTTGTATCACTGTTAAACAGACACACCCAAGTATATGACATGCATGTTTCCTATATCACTGTTATGGATATGGCATTCTTGTTATATGAATTCACACGTACGCATGCTCGTGTACTTCTGTTACATGAATAACTGTTACTTGAATATTCCTATAATACTGTTATATGAGTATTTTCTGAATAAAGTACATGACTGATTCCTGCATTACATGATTGTTTTCTGTATTCCTGATATTGTTATAACACTCATGTTAGCTGAATTTACCGGCAATTGATCTAAGATGTGCGGAACTAAGTATCACACGGAATAAACTTGTTGGGATTGTTGTGATTTGTTGGGATGCATGCCGAAAAATCCGCCATTATCCATAATTGTCCGTGTTGAGGGGCATTACATGTTACGGACGTAAAAGAGGATCGTGCTACGTAACTGATGATGGAGGTCGGGGATGATCTGTTGGGCTCTAGAGTTTTCGGGACGGAGGGAGATCTGGGATGTCTAAGTGGATGAGTCTTTCGGGTTGATCTAACTTCGGTATGGAGGACAGACTTCAGGAGGATCTGGAATGCCGAAAGCTGCTGGGTGGATTGAATGATCTAAACGGGGTGCTCGGTTTCCTAAGCACATGTCACCATCCTAATGGAGGTCAATTTTTGACCGCTACACATGACTTCTCCAGTTGTTTTCTGTCTAGTCCTTATGTTGACAAATTTTACGTTCAAAACTCACTTTTTTTTTTAACTTTGATTTTTCTTTTTTCTTTACAAAAGTTTAAGCTGGTTTTGAATCTCCTCCCAAACTCAACTCAACCATTTTACCACTAAATTAGGGTCACAGTGGCCACACATTCTACACTAGTTTCTATATGTTGGATATAACCCACACATTTGCCCGTTTGATCTGACCGTGTTAGCGTGCAAGATAAACTTGGTGGGAGTGTCGGGTCAACCATACCCGAACCGCACCATCTTTAAATACGGTCCGGGTACAATTCGGGTTGCGTCCGGATCAGTTTCTACTCCTACCCATTTCCCCACCAAACTTTTGTATTCCACTCCATGGTGATTAGGTTCAAGAAACTGGCGAGCTTGAAACATCAAAGTACGTGGAATAATATTCGGTTGGGTTGTCACTCGAGAGATTAGGTTCCATGGTTGGACTTGATCCAAACGAGTGTTGGTGGAATTGGTCTTCTCGTATGTTCATTGCTCTATTTTAATCATGCAGGCAATTTGAACTTTAGCTTAAAGCAACCGAATCACAGAGATTTCCTACTCTTAACAGACGAAATATGTCAGATGAAAAGGTACTATTTTTGTTAGGTGTACTAAATCACATATTTCCA
The DNA here is from genome assembly GCA_038442645.1 of Agave tequilana. Lineage (NCBI taxonomy): Eukaryota > Viridiplantae > Streptophyta > Magnoliopsida > Asparagales > Asparagaceae > Agave > Agave tequilana. The sequence goes on from JAVJIF010017654.1 coordinate 37,362, forward strand.
TGTAGGTTTTTGGTGAGAGAGTTTTGCATGTGGATTCTTCATTCTTTGGTTTCCCTTTTTTTTTTTTCTTTTTTTTGGTGAAGGGAGTGTCATTTTCAGTTTTTGGTGCATTGGGCTATAGAAAATATTATATGTTTGATCAATCAAAGTAACGAACTGTTGTAGTTGGATCATGTGAGATGCAAGTGAGCTAGTCCGATCACCACGGTTAGTTTACCAGCAAAAACATAAAAAAATTAAAAAAATAAAAGAATACCCACATTTGAGAGAGAACAATTTCAAATTTTCAGATATTTATGCAGTGGGTAATTTCTAAGGAATCAGTTCACGCATGAAAATAAGAAAGTGGATGTAGCGAAATCACAGAAAAGGCCAATCGCAAACACAATGAAAATACGTGAAAAATCAGAAAAGGAAAAAACTACGAAGAGAGAGAGAGAAGTTTCACTATATCAATAGCGATTACAGTAGGGTTCTCTGGATTTGTGTGAACGTGATCCCTTTCTTGTTGGAAGAGATCATCTATTTATGCAAATCATGTTTAATAGATAAGGATTGGGAATCCTGCTCAGTTTGAGTACTTCAGTTACGTGTCTTGATAACGGTTGAGCCGAACATCCTGGCTTGAATCAATATAGGAGAGAGTTCATCTCAGTCTTATGGTTCACACTCGACTGTAGATAAGAAAAAACTTCTCCCGAGAAGTTACTACCTCTGTTGAATTAGGATTGGGTTTAAGGGTAGAGCTCTTTGTAATCAGATCTTATTCTTCTGTTAATCACCCGACCCGTTCGAAATTTGAACTGAGCGATGGTTCCGAGTTAAACGTTCTGGGAGTATCCATATGTCACACATCTGTCAGAGACTGAATTTACATGTGTCACGATCTCGGGCGGGTCAGAAAGTGACCATTACAGATGCCCCCTCTGCTCATTTTTCTTCGGAAGAGGTCAGGAACTCTCCCTCGGGAGATATCAAGTTCCCGAAGTCTCTGATGTAAGGAGCAGAATTAAATGAGAACTTTCTAGGCCTAGACTCAATATGCTTGTTGTCGCTTCAAATTTTGTCTTATAGTGGTGTGCATGGCCATACAGTCTAGCAAAGTTTTAAATGTGCGTCACATCCGGTACAACGCCTATCAAATTACCACCTCTTGTGCAATGAGGCATTCGAGGTAGGTACCGCGTATCTGAAGTGACGATGTCGATTGTATTCGCCGTAACACGTGTAGGGCATTGATCGAGTGACGATTCATTCCCCTAGGGTTAAAAGAATTGCACTAAAATTTTGGGCATTTCACCCAAATTTCTGCTCCATCTTCTTCTTTCTTGCCTCCCTCTGATCTTTTGTCTTTAAATCTCTATCATTTCCTTATTCTAGCTGAAAATGATGAAATGGGAGAAATTCGATCCTTCCGATGGATCGGATAAGGGAAGGTCCATAGTGGAGAGAAAGGAAAGAGAACATCCTGTCGTACCAGGATCGGGATGGACTTAGATCCGAAAACCTCTAAGCTTCGTGATCAGGAGGCAGTGGATAAATACTGGCTAGTTTTGGCTTTCGTTGGAGCCCGAGGATAAATTTTGAGTTTTGCCCCAACTGATTTGATGTTACCTCAACCCCGCTTGATAAGGAGGGTATGTACATGCATCCCCTGGTGTTGGCACTAGGATTAAGGCTGCCAATGACAAAATTCGTTCACAGCATTTTGATTTTTTATGGAGTCACCCCCTCTCAGCTATCAGCAGTGGCCTGGCGTACTGTTCTGAGATTTGAGGCCCTCTGTGATTTATACGCTCCCGAGGCATGTCATTGTGAGGTTTTCAATGTCGCGTACTTGCTGAGAAAGACCACCCTGGGTGCCCGCTATTTATTCCCCAGAGCGGGGTAGAAAAGATTGTCGTCAACATGGTTGACAGCGACCGTGGCATGCGGGACACCGTGATTCGAGCTTCGGTCCATGGGATGCCGACTCGGAGGAGAAGCGCGGGGCTGTCCCGGTTGTCTGAGATTTGGATGCAGGTGCTCGTGGGCGGCCTTGCCTACTGCCGATATTGCAGCAATGTTTAGAAAGCTGATGGCTATCAACTCTAATAATCGCAATTAGAGTTGGATGATGAACCCGAACAGACCTCCAGTCCGCTGGTTATCCCAAGGGTGCCTGCTTTGGGTAAGGGTCAGCTTGCCCCCAAACCTGAAGAGTCTGTTCAGGGGAGAGAAATCCTGATTCTGAGACAGAGTCTACCCGAGAGGTGAGCCAACCAGTCGTTAATCTCGGGAAGCCAAGGGTCTGAAGCGAGATGGTTCCCGACAAGAAGAAGAGAGCACCCGCTCTGTCTTTGCACCTCTGCTGCTAGTTGTATGCTCTGGATTTCTCTAGTTTTTTTATTTGTGAAAACTATTTCTCGATGTCTTTTTTTTTTTTTTTTTGCAAAAGAAGCATAGGCTTGATGAATCCGATGATGAGGGGAAGATAATCTTACTGGAAGCCGCGACCACTCTCCTGTGTACGCCCGTGGAGCAGTCCCCCATTGCCAAGGAGGGTAGGGTTGGACCCCATGTTCGTATGGAAGATGCTCGGAGGACTTCCTCGCCCTCGAGATTACTGAAGAGGTCACAGGTACAGCCCCGGTGGTGCCAGCAAGGCCTTTCACTGCTACATTGCCCCCCCGAGGATGGGATTGAGGTGATGGCGCCCCCAGCCTAGATGATGCTGGGCTCGAGTCTTCACATGGACTTGAGAGGGTGGACACTGCTGAGCTTCTTCCGTCTGAGGACAGTGCAAGGATCGCGGGAGGTGTTGGCTCCTCGAGGGCTACCGCCCCGTTCCTCGAGGTGTCTTCGGGATGAACCGGTGCCGATCTTGAGTGGGATTGTTCTTCCGAAGGGGGTTGTCGAGGTGGCTCTTTGGTATGGAGATTTACTCGGAGGGCTTGAAGAACTTAAGGCCCTCTCCTTGAAGGAGCAGAGATGGCGCATGAAGAACGAAGTTTTTAGAGTAAGTAGCGATGACTTTGTCTGGCGTTATTTATTTGAATGTCGTCGGACTTTTGGCCTTCCTCTAAGCACGCGATACTCATCTCAGAGCTGTTAGATGACCACCAGGACGCCCTGAAGGTGAAGGAGGGCGGAGGTGGCTGATTTGCACCAGGGGATGGAGGAGCTTAGTGTTATGGGAAAGGCAGTGACTGAGGATATTAGTCGGGAGGATTTGTTCCATTAAGTGAGGGCTCGCTCGAGTCGGGAAGAGAAGCTGGCATGGCTCGGGGAAGAGCTAGGAAAGAGGGGGTCAGAGATGTTGAAGAAGGATTCCGTGCTGCATCAGAGAGAGTCTGCACTGCTGGCCGCTCAGCAGGCACTTGGAGGTGCGTCAGCGTGCAAATCATGCGGAAGCTGCCCTGAGATCCGAACGCGGCACTTTCGAGGAGGCAATGGAGTGCCTTATGATTGAGAAGAGAAATTGAATTGAAATAAAGAAGAAATTAAAGTTAGAAAGTTCTTAGTCTCTTCTTAATGTATCTATGTAGTAAAGGCTAGACGGGTCGATCCATAGGGAAGGATGCGATGAAAGCATTTCGAAACGAATTCTCTAACAAATAGCTTAGAAAAAATATTGATTGTAAGAAAAATAATTTAATTAAGTAAAGGAGATTATAGTCTACTAATTATCTACCACAACTAAGTGTTAGTCTAAGAGGGAAGAATATCATATTGAATCTATAAAGATCTACCTTAGGTTTTGATTAAGAATTAAGTAAGATGAGTAAAAATATTGTAAACCCTAATTAGAGTACACAAATTAAAATTAAATTAGTTCATCCTAATTTTTAAGCATAGCATAAGAAAAGTCTTTTAAACCTAACAAGATGCTATCAAAGTTTCTAAATATGAACTAAGAATAATCATGAAAAAGTGCAACCTTAAACTAATTCAACTTAATTAATCATTCATCTTCAAGAATTATCAATATAATCCTAAGGTTTCTAATAAGCATGGATTTCAATCAATTCATCTTTTAGATTAATCTTAGTTGATCAAGAGATTAGCAAACTGTAAGTTAATTTAGTTATTCATATTTTTATTATTTTCAAGATTTATTATGAAGAAAGTATTGGCCCAGAGGCCTTCCATTTTAGTTTTGATGATGTTTTACTCATGTAGTTATAGTTTACTAATAATCTTGTGATATTTAGTTTCAGATATTTGATCAAGTTATTAGTAGGTGATTAGCTTCAATAAGGTGTTTTGGAGCTTTCACAAGGTGATTCAAGAGCTCGACCGTTAAGTTCATATCTAGCACTCGGTTGGAGTCAAGCTCTGGAATCGCGTTTGGATCGAGTCCACATGGAGACGGCGTTCTACAAGAAGGCTTCGGTTTGTTTAGTTAAGATTTAGTTTAGATCCATTGTAAAGATTAGATAGTGTGATATGCTCAAGTTCACAACACACACGTTTCATGTTTTAGTTTTCGGTTTAACCGATCTTGGTTTTCATGAATAGATAGAATCAAAATAAGTTTACATGGTTTAATGTATATTAGATTTGATTTATATACATATATGCTTCATGTATTTAGAAAAACTTATTTTGATAGTCTACTTCATGTGTTTGGAGTTTTGTATTTAGACAAAACTTATTTTTGGATTTAATATCAAAAACATAGATATAATACCTTTCATGTATATTGGATTCTATCCATATACTATATGCTTCAAAGTTGTTTAAATATCATGTTTTTGTATTTACATGTGTTTTGGAAAAATCAGATTTCTATTTCAAAAATTCAAGTTTTGAAAAATACAGTTTTTAGTTTAAGACAAATTTTCCAAGTCAAAAAATGGTTCAAAATGTTTGTAACATGATTTGATTTTTACTCAAACATATTTGTATTTCAAAGATATAACATGAACTGATTTTTGTGGAATTTATATGTTTTTATGGGATTTTATAAGAGATAAAAACCTAAGAATTTTAGTTCCAAAATCTGTCAGGCTGGCTGACTGCCAGTCGACCGGACCGGTCGACCGTAGCAGTGAGCGGTCAACCGGGCCGGTCGACCGACGTGCACAGAACGTGCACGCAGCCTTGCTGGGGAGGCCGGTCGACTGGGTCGGTCGACCGCCAGAAGGAAATGCCTCCGGTCGATCGCGCAGTCGACCGGACAGAGAGCTCTGCTCTCTGTATCCAGCTCGGTCGACCGGCCAGAGAGCCGTTGCTCTCTGGTTCTGGGCACGGTCGACCGTTGGGCTCAACGGTCAAAATTTTGACCGTTGGCCGGTCGACCGGCCGATCGACCGGAAGGGCAAACTGGCCCTTTTCAGCTGCCAACGGGCAGATTTTCAAATGGGTTATAAATACCCCATTTGAGTTGGTTATTCAACAAGAATTTTAAGAGCAAAATTTCTCTCATTTACAAGTGTTTTAACACAAGTTTTCAAAAGAGTTTTTAAGCTCAAAGATTTGATCTTTATTTGTTTTAAAAGGGTTGAAAAATTCAAAGAAAAAGAAAGTCTTTGGGATTGTTTTTGATCTTCACTTTACATTCATTCTAGAAGTTTTCTCAAGAGTTTTTTCTTTGTGATTTTAATTTTCAAACTCTTTATTTTTCACACTTGAGCTTATCATTCTATCCTATCTATATGATCTTTGTTTTAGTGAGAAAATTAGTTTGTGGTTGTTAGACCACCAAGTTGTAAACCTTCCATTGATTGTGATATCCCTCTAGTGAGTGGTGATTGAGTTGTTATCCTCAAGTGTGAGGTGATAGTGGAAGTGGTATTTGGCTCCCTCTAGTGAGAGGTAGAGATTGTGTTGGAATCCCTCAAATGTGAGGTGATTGTTGTTTGAGGGACTGTGTGCCTATCCCTCTTAGTGTAGAGGTGATTTATTTTGTGCCTTACCTCTAGTGAGATGTTGTATTGGTTGAGAGAGGAGTTGTGTACTCCCAACTGTATTTGTCCCAAATCCTTAGTGGAGGTTCCCTGTGTGGACGAGTTAGTGGAAATCCTTCTGTGTGAAGGCGGGAACGTAGAGCTGTGTGCCCGAACCTCGAAACGTATCTCGGTATTTGCGTTTGATCCACTTACTCTAACTCTCTCTCTTACATTGTGCATTGCTTCATATTGTCATATCATATACATGCTTGTATTGTTTGTGTGTGCCCATACTTGTGTTTAACCAAGAGAGCTTTACATAGCACCTCAACTCTTATTTAGAGGAATTCAGAGGAGTTAGTCCAGAGCCCTTCACCGGGAATTCGGCTACACTTGTTGGTTACACTAAGTGTGTTGCATTAAGTTTTTAATTCCGCATTATTGATCATACACCTATTCACCCCCCCTCTAAGTGTATTTTCAATTGGTATCAGAGTCTACGCTCCTGATATTAGGTTTAACCACCTAGGAGTGTGATCTTGGTTGCTAATCTATCATTTGCATTTGCACACATATAGTTTGTACTCATGGATGTCCCTCCCATGTTGGATATCTCTAAAATTGATATATGGAAGGTTCTGATGAGTTGCCATTTAAAAGCCATAGGATATAAAGTTTACCTTGCCATTACCAAGGAATCCTACCTTAGTAATAGCATGCATATAAAGGCCAATGCACAAGCCCTAAAGGCACTTAGAGCATCACTTAGTAAAGAATATGTAAATATGGTTTCTCATTGTGATTCCGCCTTTGCAGTATGGAACATTTTGACATCTCCTGAGCTACAAGCGCAAATCAATAAAAGGGGAAAATCTAGTGGAGAAAATCCAAATATCATTGCTTCATGGTCCAAGGGAATGACTCCCTTGAGGTACATTCGGATACTCAGCTAGATAGTGCTAGTTCTTCTTGTGATGATTATGTTGATCCTGATGCTTTGAATGAAGAACTATCTATTATTTGTGAGAACCTTTTTGAAAAATATAAAGTTTTGAAAAAGAAAACTTTTAACTTAACTAAAGAAAATAAAGAGTTATTTTCAAAACTTGATTTGACTTTGCAAGAGAGGGATGAGATTTCAAGTGACCGTGACTCACTTAAATCCCAACTTGAACTTGCTCTTAATGAAAACAAAATTTTGAAAAGTAAAAATGATTGTGAAAATGTTTTAAAGAAAATGAGATCTTAACTTCAAAACTTGATTTTGTTGCAAAAGAAAATGATACTTTGAATAAAATTACTTCTATTTCAAAGGATTTGGATTTACTTTCAAAGAAAAATACTACTTTGCAAAATGACATTGTTTCACATGTTTGTCATGCTAGTATAGCTTCACCACCTAGTGTATCTATTGCATGCACCTCCTCTTCTATAATTGAAAATGATATTTGTTTGTTAAAGAAGAGTTTTGATTGTTTGGGCTCCACTTTGAGCCATTGTGCCATGAACCATACACATTTGGAATCTATGTTTCGAAAGAAACAAGTTCCTCCCATGCATGCACACAAACCACGGCATACACATGCTCCTCACGGCCACACTCATAATACTTTATATGCTTATGTGTACACTTGTACACATTGTGGACGTAAGGGCCACCTTGCTAAGTTTTGTTATGATAGAGTACATAATGAAAATTTAGCAAATAAATTTGTTTGGGTTAGGAAAGGAACTAACCCCCATGGACCATAAAGAGTATGGGTACCAAAGACTACTCCTATATTTTTTGATGTAGGTGTGGGCTCTCACATGACGTGAGAGTGATGGTGCCTTGAGGTGGATGCGTTCCAAGCTTAAAGAGGACTATTTGGATGCATCACTTTCAAAGGGAGTTTGATGGAAAGACCACCTGGTTTGGAGATATAGAGATGTGCCCTATTGGTTTTGGTAACGATCTCTTACTCCTCATTTATGTTTACATGCTTTTCATATTGTTGATTTTTAGCATGTCTCATTTCATGATTAGTATGTTAGATGTCATGATTATTAGACTTATGATCTGTATGATTAGTATTTGAGATCACCCATGTTTAATATGGACTTATACTTTTGTGTTCTCACATTTGTTTTAACTATTGTGTATATTATTGATTTAATGCATGTGCATTTACATAATGATCATATGAGTTTTGTTTAAACATTTGCACTTCATGTTTTGATTACTGTCTAGATGTTAGTTTTCATTAAAACTTGGATATATACTTGTACAACTAGTGAGTCACAAATAGATTATTATATGTTTGTACTTGAATTCTCATTTGTACCCATTAGATCTACTAGTATAGTCTAGTTTTGATGATTCATACATTTTGACTTGTATTTCATATTTTTGACATGTTTTAATATTTATATTTAAACTTCATATATATGTCTATTTTGTCTAAACTAATAGTTATACATATACATCCTTGAGCCACTTGCCTTCATGCATATACTTTTGTGGACTCGTTATGTTTGGATATGTATGTATACTCTAGTTTGTACAAAACATACATATGCCTTGAAAATTAAATTATTTTGATGAAAATTAGATTTTCTTGTGTTTCATGTTTTTAAGGAATTTCATATTGAGCTTGATTGCCTATTTTCATGATGATGTGTTTCACATAACTTTTATACACTCACTTTACTTAAAATTTTCTAATGATTTTGTTTTCATGAGTATGATTTGTGCCTTGTAGTTTTTGAATGTTTGATGATCGTGTGACTTACATATTTTTCATGAAATATATTTTTGTTTTATTCCTTGCTTGAAGGATTTCGTACTAGTTTTCAAAATTTTCATATAACTAGTTCGTATTCTTCATACGGTAGGATTTTCAAATGTGTTATATTATTTTCAACCTTATTTTGAAACCCCACCATCCAAGGGCGGTTGGTTGGGCGACCATGCCTTATATACTCATTATTGAAAATTTATTTAAAACATGTGCATGAAATGGGTGGTAGGAAGTATGAGTTATACACTTGATCTTATTTTGTTTTCAATTGATATTATTGTATCTTTTCAATTGGTATCACTATTGACATTCCTTTTGTATACTCATATATGTTTTTATATATGTATGATTACACTTCAAATAGTATCAATTTCGATTGGAATTCAATTTTTCATACATATATATATATATTATTTGTGCTTACTATATCTCTATATCTTTGAGCACAAATTTTGGTTATGCTAAGCTTGATTCCTTAAATGACAATTATATTTCAATTGATTATTTTCAATTGATATCTTATACAAGCTTATGCATCATTTTATTTGGTATTTCATAAAGGGGGAGAAAATTCATATTTCACCTTTTAATTAGTTTTGTTTACCTTTGGTATTTTACTCCCACACTTTATGTTGAAAAATGATAATGATTTTTCATTTTGGTATCATACGCTCCTAATGAAAAAAAAATTCAATTGGTATATATTTCATTTTCAATATTGGTATCAAAAATATTAAATTGATATTATTCTCTATTTGGTATCTCTAAAAATGAGTTTAGTGTTTAGTGTATGTTTTTCAAATTGATATAAAATATTTTCAATTGGTACTAATTTTTACAATTGGTATCAAGATTACCTATATGTTTATATCTTTCAATTGATATAAAAAAATTTGTTGGTTTCTTCAAAATGTTTTGTTTATTTTCAATTGGTATCATCATTTGGTATCATGATATTTCTATGTATACCTTTGCACTAAATTGATATATTTTTTCAATTGGTATCATAATGGTTTGATTTGATTTCACCCCTTGATGATTTTTGTTTCGGACAAAAAGGGGGAGAACATTATTTTATTGTTTACTTTAACCCCTTTGTTGATGATTGACAAAAAGGGGGAGAAGTATTTTAGTATATATGCAAGTTTAGTATATATAGTATATATGCATGTTTATTTAAGTTTATATTAAAAATATTTGTTTTTGTTTTGTTGATATTGGTATCAAGAGCATGGATATTAGTATCAAGAACATATTTTGTTGTTTTGTTTGGTTGATATCAAGAGCTTTTATTGAAATTTTTATTGTTGGTATCAAGAGCTTTTATTGAAATTTTTATTGGTATCAAGAGCAATTATTTAAGAACATGTTTATTTTAAGTTTATATTTTCAATTGGTATTTAAGAGAATGTTTATTTTAAAATTTGGTATCAAGAGCATGTTTATTTCATTGTTTTATGTATGTTTATGCATATTCATGTTTAACATTCATTGCATATCTTTATAGTTTATTGTTATGCATGAGTTAAAGGGGAGCTTCTATGAAACTTAACTTTAATTCATGCATATATAACTCCATGAGTTTTGTCATCATCAAAAAGGGGGAGATTGTTGGCCCAGAGACCTTCCACTCTAATTTTGATGATGATTAACTCATGTAGTTATAGTTTACTAATAATCTTGTGATATTTAGTTTCAGATATTTGATCAAGTTATTAGTAGGTGATTAGCTTCAACAAGGTATTTTGGAGCTTTCACATAGTGATTCAAGAGCTCGAGCATCAAGTTCATATCCAGCACTCGGTTGGAGTCAAGCTCGGGAATCGCGTTTGGTTCGAGTCAACTTGGAGACGGCGTTCTACAAGAAGGCTTCGATTTATTTAGTTAAAATTTATTTTAGATCCATTGTAAAGATTAGATAGTGTGATATGCTCAAGTTCACAGCACACATACATTTCATGTTTTGGTTTTCGGTTTAACTGTCTTGGTTTTCATGAATAGATAGAATCAAAATAAGTTTATATGGTTTAATGTATATTAGATTTGATCTATATACATATATGCTTCATCTATTTAGAAAAACTTATTTTGATAGTCTACTTCATGTGTTTGGAGTTTTGTATTTAGACAAAACTTATTTTTGAATTTAATGTCAAAAACATAGATATAATACCTTTCATGTATATTAGATTCTATCCATATACTATATGCTTCAAAGTTGTTTAAATATCATGTTTTTATATTTACATGTGTTTTGGAAAAATCGGATTTCCATTTCAAAAATTCAAGTTTTGGAAAATACAGTTTTTGGTTTAAGACAAATTTTTCAAGTCACAAAAATGATTCAAAAAGTTTGTAACATGATTTGATTTTTACTCAAATATGTTTGTATTTCAAAGATATAACATGAACTGATTTTTGTGAAATTTATGTGTTTTTATGGGATTTTATAAAAGATAAAAACCTAAGATTTTTAGTCCCAAAATCTGTCAGGCTGGCTGACTGCCGGTCGACCGGGCCGGTCGACCGTAGCAGTGAGCGGTCGACCGGGCCGGTCGATCGACGTGCACAGAACGTGCACGCAGCCTTGCTGGGGAGGCCGGTCGACCGGGTCTGTCGACTACCAGAGAGCTCTACTCTCTGGAAATGCCTCATGTCGACCGGGCCATCGACCGAACGGAGAGCTCTGCTCTCTGTATCCAGCTCGGTCGACCAGCCAGAGAGCCGTTGCTCTCTGGTTCTGGGCACGGTCGACCGGGCGGTTGACCTCTGGGCTCAACGGTCAAATTTTTGACCGTTAGCCGGTCGACCGGCCGGTCGATAGGAAGGGCAAACTGGCTCTTTTCAGCTACCAACGGGCAAATTTCAAAATGGGTTATAAATACCCCGTTTGAGTTGGTTTTTCAACAAGAATTTCAAGAGCAAAATTTCTCTCATTGACAAGTGTTTTAACGCAAGTTTTTAAAAGAGTTTTTAAGCTTAAAGATTTGATCTTTATTTGTTTTAAAAGGGTTGGAAAATTTAAAGAAAAAGAAAGTCTTTGGGATTGTTTTTGATCTTCACTTTACATTCATTCTAGAAGTTTTCCCAAGAGTTTTTTCTTTGTGATTTTGATTTTCAAACTCTTTATTTTTCACACTTGAGCTTATCATTCTATCCTATCTATAGGATCTTTGTTTTAGTGAGAAAATTAGTTTGTGGTTGTTAGACCACCAAGTTGTAAACCTTCCATTGATTGTGATATCCCTCTAGTGAGAGGTGATTGAGTTGTTATCTCTCAAGTGTGAGGTGATAGTGGAAGTGGTATTTGGCTCCCTCTAGTGAGAGGTGGAGATTGTGTTAGAATCGCTTAAGTGTGAGGTGATTGTTGTTTGAGTGGCTTTGTACCTATCCCTCTTAGTGTAGAGGTGATTTGTTTTGTGCCTTGCCTCTAGTGAAAGGTTGTATTAGTTGAGAGAGGAGTTGTGTACTCCCAATTGTATCTGCCCCAAATCCTCAGTGGAGGTTCCCTCTGTGAGAAGTCCTGTGTGGACGAGTTAGTGAAAATCCTTCTGTGTAAAGGCGAGGACGTAAAGCTGTTGCTCGAACCACGAAACGTATCTTGGTGTTTGCATTTGATCCACTTACTCTAACTCTCTCTTACATTGTGCATTGATTCATATTGTCATATCATATACATGCTTGTGTTGTTTGTGTGTACCCATACTTGTGTTTAACCAAGAGAGCTTTACATAGGACCTCAACTCTTATTTAGAGGAATTCAGAGGAGTTAGTCCAGAACCCTTCACCGGGAATTCGTCTACACTCGTTGGTTACACTAAGTGTGTTGTATTAAGTTTTTAATTCCGCATTATTGCTCATTAGATTAGCCATACACCTATTCACCCCCCTCTAGGTGTATTTTCAGAAAGAAAGTTGCATAAAAAAAGAAAAGAACAAAATCAAATAAAAGAAATTAAAGCAATAAAACAATTAAATTGAAAAATAAGAGAGATGAAAAGAATAATAAACCTTCATTAATGGATGTCACCGGCCAATTACAAGTTCTTCTTCTTCTTCTAAAGAAAGCAAAATAATACAAAGATATTCGAAAAATTAAATAGCTAACAAAAATCCTATACTCAATCTCTAAGATATCTCTCCTCTGTTACTCTACAGGGGTATTTATAAGAGATTTGGGAAATAGTGTCCCATATGAACACTGTCCCTCAACTGCCACGCAAATCGCCACCAAAGGGCCGCGAAAATGCAGCTTTTGCCACGTTACCGTGGTAAAAACAAGGAGATGGGTCACTGATTAGTTTCTAATTTTTTATAATTTTTATCACATCCGCATATTTATTTGATATAAAATTCTGCTAATAAAGCTTTACTTGCTTGATCCTAAGTCCATGGTGTGCAAATGAAGAAGAAGACCCTAAATCACCATTTAATGGGTGATTAAAGGCCTACCAAGTAGCCATTGACCTTAGAGAGGAGATTTTATCAGCCCAGGGCATCAAATCCAGAAACTAGAAGATCCACCTGACAAGGGACAGACAAGACGACACGCTGCCCGAAGCTAGGTGCGCGCCGCCCTGGTATGGCTGAGGAAACGCGGCCTGGGCCGTGTTTCCACAGCCGTACAGGCGTGGGCGAGCCCGGGCTTTGGGCCAGGGGTTTTCCCCTGGCCCCCTTTCTCCTAGTGCTTATAAAAACCTCCCCGGGGTCTGAAGAGAAGCAGACCCAGAGTTTAGAGCATTGTTGTAATCTTGTTTTTAGGATTGTAGTTACTTTAGTTTCCTTCTTCTTCTAGTTTTAGTTTAGCCATTAGCGTGAAAGAGAGAGAGCGTGTAAAAGTTGTATTGAAGGGTGACAAGCTAATACAAGTAACTACTTCTCTTTCTTCTTTCCATTTACTTGTGTTTTTCATTTGCTTTTACTTTCTTGTTTTAGTGTACTTCCCTTTTCCTTTACTTCTTTTCTTTAGTTGTTTCCTTTACTATCATGTCTAACTAACTCTTCCATTACATGGCTAACTAACTACTAACTCACCAATCTCTAACAACTTAATTGATAAACCAAATGAGTCAATAGTGTCAAATAAGCCTTGTGCAAACAAGAGCTGTGATATCTTAAGACGAGGGTTCTAACTCTAACTTACTTACAAGTATTAGCTCTCTTATATTTCATTCTTAACGGGTTTTTGATGATCTACAGAATTTAAACTTTACTTGTTTTTATAAGTTAGAGATTTTCCTTTTTAACTTTGCCGATACCATTAGTGCACTTCTGTCTTCCCGTATTCTCGCCTTCAATTGGATCTTGATAAGGGAATGTCCAAGTTTTTGCCGTGTAAAGCTAAGTTAAAGGAAGAACTTTCACCCGATTTTTACGTGAATAGTTCCTATGCATAAGGGTTATGCTTGCCTATGATCCATCGTGAGGCTACATCTTCAAGAAGTTAAAGATTAGTGGGAGTACTTAGTAGAAAGTTAGCCATGCATTTTTGCCATTAAGAAAATCTAATTTTACAAACCACCAAATCATTCTAAAATAATTTTTAAAACCAACTTGTTTTCATTTTCTAATTCTTTATTTGAAATAAAGAACTTTCTCTTCTCTTGAATAAAGAAGCCGCATCAAGCTTTCATCGCTCTCCCTCCTTGTGGATACGACCCCATATAGCCACTTCGCTACTACGGAAGAATCACAAAAGCAGTAACATCGACCGACACTCTTTTTACTTATTCTGGTGCTTACTTTTTGCCGATCAAATTTTGGCGCCATTGCCGGGGAGGGAACGGCTTTATTATTCTAAACTAAAGATTTTTTTTTGTTCTTGTGTGTAGGAGAAGTACCAAGGAGCTTACTATCATGGGAAGTGAAAGTGGTGGCTAAGGACGTTGCATGAGGATTCATTTGCCCTCGGAAAATTCGTGTAAAAATGAGTTTCTCCGATTGAAGTACTAACAAATTCTTCTGCAGGGTTGCTGAAAGCCGCTCAAATTGCTTTCTCAAAATTTTTTTTAGTTCCCTTAAATGCCTTCACCTTATACATGAGTAATAAACTCAACAGAAATTCATTTGTTGCTTAATTGAAATTTGGATTAGACTCTTGCATTTAGGGCACGTGTCTATTTCAATTCATTTCAATTTCTGTTGAAGAGTGCTGGAGAAAAGATATGTGTGCATTCATATAGAATAGGACTAATATTTTGGAGTGATTTATCGCTTTGAGTGTTATCTTGTTGTGAAAACTGTACACTTGTTGTGAAAACTGTACACTTGCACAATTGACATTAAAGGCAAAATCCCAAATAAATAAGATAAGGTGGGGATTTCATCACCCTTCATTAGCACAAAAATCATCTCCCAGTGCACTCACACTATCCCAAGTATTAACTAAAAATTGATAGACGTTGGCCCTAGGGACATCTCGGACTCACTAAGAGATTAACCGAGGGTGAAAATTGCGAGAACTATACTCCTGCAAAATCGGTGTTTAAGGAAAGTGGATTGAGAGACAAAGCCTCGAAAGCTCCATGGTTTGGTGTAATTAAGGCCCGTGGCTCACGCCCGGATACCTCCCACCGAGTTTTGCCCTTTCCTGACCGATTAGCTTATAGTCGAGTTCCTGCAACAATCTCCCCCGGAGAATCGACCAGTTAGGAGTCGTCTAGGTACAGATACCTTAGACTAAGGCTTTGTGGTTGTTTTTCTTTCTTTTGTTTGTTTGTTTATTTTATTCTTTTCGATTGCTTGTTGTCTTTATGTTGTTTGTGGTGTGCTGCATGAAAGAGTGGGTGAGAGATCTTGTAACTTCTAGATTAACCAGAAACACTTCTCTACCCTTGCATCCAGAACTGGTGATGGCGTTACTTCAGGACAGGTTTTACCTAATCAGAACCTCATTACCATCTTGTACAAAACTGCCTGAGGCAAATGGAAATAACTTTGAATTAAAGCCTCAATTCATCAACACTCTCCCAAAGTTTCATGGTTTAGAATCAGAGGACGCATTCTTCTTTGTTAGGGAATTTGAAGAAGTATGTCTCATGATGCGTATTCTCCAGTTAGGAGATGATGCCGTTAGGTTATGTTCCATTCCCTTTTCCCTAAAGGACCTAACGAAGAAATGGTTGTACAGTTTGGCGGTAGATTCAGTCACAATGTGAGATGAATTTGTCAAGGCCTTCTTGAAGAAATTCTACCAAATCCACAAAACTACCCTCATTAGAAAGAATATCATGCAGTCCATGCAAGCACCGAGCGAACCATTTTGGAGATACTTTGAGCGATTCAAAGATCTTCTAGCTCAGTGCCCTCATTACGGTGTGGAGAAATAGCGTCAGTGCCAAATTCTCTACGATGGTTTAGATTATCAAACGAAAACCCTGTTAGAAATCATGTGTCAGGGAGGGTTTTTGCAAAAGAATGAGAATCAGGGTTGGGACTTATTTGAGGATTTAGTTGAGAAAACCCTGAAATGGGAGCCAGCCTCAAAAAAATTAAGGAATTCACAATCTATACCTTCGAGAGGAGGGCTCCTATCTTTGGAATCATCCATAGCTGCAGAAGCTAAGATTGCAACCCTAATGAGGAGAATAGAGGCTCCAGAAATAAAAGAGCCAGCCAATATCAACCAAATCAACCCACCACCAATTCACAATCTGGGTTATTCATACTGTCAGGCACCGAACCATATCTTTAAAGAGCGCCATATTTTTCATACCCAGCAAGTGCCACCGGAACACCTGAACGCGGCCTACTCACAGCCGCCGCATAATCCTTACTGACAAACATACAATCCTGGTTGGAGGAATCACCCAAATTTCTCTTGGGCCCTGAATAATCCTTCCAGGCCTAATTTCTCCAACAATTTTCACCATCCCAGTCCTCCACCAAATTTCTCCAGTCAAGCTCCATCTTTCTCCTCCCAAAGTTCACCAATAGAAAAGAAATACAGTAAATTAGAGGAGAGCATGGAAGCTTTTATGAAGTCCCAAGCTGCTTTCATGCAAAATCAAGGACAAACGCTGAAGATCCATTCACAGGCTATATCGAGATTGGAAATGCAAGCTCTCTAAGTGAAAGACCGAAGGGTACTTTACCTAGTTAGCCGCTATTAACCCTAAAAACTCCAATCAAGCGTATGAAATTCAGGATCCGTCGATCAACCAGTGCAACATTATTCACACACTTCAATCTGGAAAGAAGGTGGACAATCAGGTCTACTAACAGAAAAATTCAGTCCATACTGATCTTACTCCAGCCTCCACCTCTACTAGTTCCTCCTAATTTGCTCCTTAAACATCTGACGAGGACAAAACTGCTGAACAAGTTCATAAGCTTGTAGCACCCTTTCCCAATAGGCTTAAAAACAATAATAAGAATGTGTACATGGATAAGATGCTTGAGATGTTTAACCAGGTCAAACTGAATGTGCCTCTTCTGGATGCTATCCAACAAGTCCCAACTTATGCCAAATTTCTGAAGGATATGTGTACGAAAAAGAGAAAGGCAAATGTGCCCAAGAAAGTGTTCTTGGAAACCAATATAAGCGAAATTCTGTCTGGTCTCATTTCGGTGAAATACAAAGATCCCAGATATCCCATAATTTCCTGCACCATAGGACAAACAGAAATTAGCAGAGCACTTCTTGACTTGGGAGCAAGTATAACCTTGCTATCTCTCTCAGTATGCTAGCAACTTGGGTTGGGCGAGCTGAGCCCAACTCGAGTCACCATTCTGTTAGCTGACCGATCTGTGAAAATTTTGAAGGGGAAATCACAGATGTCCTTATTCAAGTTGGGAATTTCATCTACCCTATTGACTTTATTATGCTTGAGACCCAACCTGTGTCAAATTCACGGTCTCAAACTCCAGTCATTTTAGGGCGCCCATTCCTTGCTACAGCCAATGTCATAATCAACTGTAGGAATGGATCCATGCGATTGACCTTTGGAGATATGACAAAGGAAGTCAATCTCTTCAATCTTAGAAGATAACCCAGGGATATCAATGATCAGACGTTTGAGGTCAATTCTATTGAAAATCTGACTAGTAAGCACGAGGAAAGCCTGGAGATAGAAAAAGAGGCAGAGTATGATCTGGAGTCTGAGGATTTTAATGTAGACCAGATCGTAGATTCGGCAGTGGATTAGGCGTCAAGCCCAAGTGTACCTCATCATAGGATTGAAAGTTCAGATATTACCTCCAATGAAGCAGCACCTTCCCTAGAGCTAAAAGCCTTACCTGAACACCTCAAATACGCTTACCTGGGCGGAAGAGAAACCCTGCCAGTCATCATAGCATCCCACCTGACTGAGCAATAAGAGGACAGTTTAATGTCTATTCTGAAAAGACATAGGGAAGCCATTAGATGGACGATGAAGGATATCAAAGGGATAAGTTCAGCCATAGTTCAACATAAAATCCATTTAACCGATGAAGCGGCTCCCAAGAGAGACCCAAACGCAGGCTTAACCCCTTCATGCAAGAGGTAATAAAAGCAAAAATTTTGAAACTATTAGACAATGAGATCATTTATCCCATTTCTGATAGCCAATGGGTTAGACCTGTTCATGCGGTCCCGAAAAAAGCTGGCTTTACGATGGTTGAAAATGAGCAAAAAGAGTTGGTACAAATAAGGTTGCCTACCATGGTTCGTGTTTATATCGACTATAGAAAGTTGAATGCAGCTACCCGTAAAGACCACTTCCCGCTACCCTTCATCAACCAAATGCTTGAACGATTGGCTGAACACAAGCACTATTGCTTCCTAGATTGGTACTCGGGATACAATCAAATCCCCATTGCTGCAGAAGACCAGGAAAAGATCACATTCACCTGCCCATTCGGAACCATTGCTTATCGACGGATGCCCTTTGGATTGTGCAATGCTCTCGTAACATTCCAACGGTGCATGCTCAATTTGTTCTCTGACATGGTGGAACGTTTTCTTGAGATTTTCATGGATAACTTCTCCATCTATGGAGATTCATTTGAACAATGTTTTCATCATCTTGAGTTGGTTCTACAAAGATGCAAGGAGAAGAATCTAACTCTGAACTAGGAAAGATGTCATTTTATCGTGAGACATGGGATTGTCTTAGGCCATGAGATTACTAGGAGAGGAATTGAAGTGGACAAGGCAAAAGTAGAAGTGATTGCTAAGCTTCCATCACCTAAAAGAATCAAGGATATCAGATCCTTTCTAGGGCATGCTGGGTTCTACCGACAGTTCATTAAGGATTTTAGCAAGATCGCTAGGCCCTTAGCCAACCTGCTCGCAAAGGACGTGCCCTTTGATTTTAACGATGAATGTTTCAAGTGATGGGGGAAGCTTAAGCAATATTTCTGCACCTATTATTTCTGCTCCTAATTAGGCACAACCGTTTGAAATCATGTGCGATGCCTCTGATTTTGCTATTGGCGTTGTTCTAGGACAGCGCATCGACAATAGGCAGCACGTGATTTACTACTCGAGTAGGACCTTGAATGACGCCCAACAGAATTATACAACGACCGAGAAGGAATTCTTGCCCATTGTCTTTGCGTTAGAGAAATTCCTGCCATACTTGTTAGGCTCGAAGACGGTAATTTTCACGGATCACTCAGAACTAAAATACCTCATGACCAAGAAGGAAGCTAAGGCCCGATTGATTCGGTGGATCCTTTTGCTTCAAGAATTTGACCTGAAAATTTGGGATGAACGAGGTATAGAAAATGTGGTCGCTGATCATCTATCACGGATTTTGAATGCACCTCTCATACAAGCTCCGATCAACGAGTATTTCCCAGACGAGCACATTCTGGCCATTTTCAAGGAACCCTGATATGCGGACATAGTCAATTACCTGGCCACTAGTCAATTACTCGCTGACTTGACAAAGTAAGACCAGTGTCGTTTTTTTGCCCAAGTACGGTACTTCTTCTGGGAAAGCCGTATCTTTTTAAATATTGTCCCGACCAGATTATTGGACGATGCATACCAGAGGAAGAACAGAGGAGTGTGCTAAGCTTTTGTCATGAACTTGCATGCGGAGGACACTTCGGTCCCCGCAAGACTACAGAGAAGGTTCTACAAAGTGGGTTTTACTGGCCCACTTTGTTCAAAGACTCGTATCAATTTTACAAGTCATGCGCAAATTATCAGAAGATTGAAAATTTTTTAAGAAGAGACATAATGCCCCTGAATCTTAATCTTGAAGCCGAAATTTTTGACGTTTGGGGTATCGACTTCATGGGACCATTCCCAAATTCCTTCGGCAACCAGTTCATCTTTATTGTTGTAGACTATATCTCTAAATGGGTAGAAGCTGTGCCTACAAAGACCAATGACAACAAAGTGGTTGTCAAATTTCTCAAAGAAAACATCTTCTCCTGATTTGGCACCCCTAGAGTTGTCAAATTAACAGAGTGTTTGAAGCTCTGAAGCGAAAATATTCCATCAATCACAAGTTATCCACTCCATATCATCACCAGACAAATGGGCAGGTAGAAGTCACCAATCGACAAATCAGGCTCATTTTGGAAAGACTATCGGACAAAACCGAAAGGATTGGTCGGTCAAACTCAACGATGTAATGTGGGCTTACCGCACTGCTTTTAAGATAGTTCTGGCGGTGTTTTCTTATAGAATCGTATTTGAAAAGG
Source organism: Agave tequilana (assembly GCA_038442645.1). Lineage (NCBI taxonomy): Eukaryota > Viridiplantae > Streptophyta > Magnoliopsida > Asparagales > Asparagaceae > Agave > Agave tequilana. The sequence continues at coordinate 57,655 of JAVJIF010017654.1, forward strand.
CTTGTCATCTACCAGTCGAGTTAGAACACCGTGCCTCATGGGCCATTAAGCAACTCAATTTTGATCTGAGTAAGGCCAGTGAGCTAAGGAGACTGCAGATCTCATAATTAGAGGAGATACGGAATGAAGCATATGAGAATGCTCGGATCACTAAAAGCAGGACTAAACTTTTTCATGAGCAGATCATAACCCGAAAAAACTTTGCCCCAGGAGACAAGGTTCTACTGTACATCTCGAGGCTTCATATTTTTGTGAGAAAGCTGAAGACTCGTTGGTCTAGACCGTTCACTGTATGCACCGTTTTCCCACACAGTGTTGTGCTTATTATCGATCCTACGAACAACACGGAATTTAAAGTGAATGGGCAAAAACTGAAACCCTTTTTGGCCACTGAGCTTGCATCACCGGCTGATAGTGTGCTAACTCTTTTTTACCCCGTCATACACCTAACAACAGCCATCCATACTGCAACTAAAAATAATAAATAATAATACATATATATATAATAATTGAAAAAAAAAACAACTTTACTTCTTGTTTATATGCTTATCCCTTCTATATTTTTGACATTTCTTTCGCCTATTCGCACTCAGCCGGCGCGATTCGCCGAAGGCGGTAACATCATTTCTTCACCCTATTTATTGCATTTGCATTTTCATGACATTCATTGAGTACAGTGCATTAGATAGGTGTGGGGGGTGCTAACACTTTCATTTTTTTCTTTTTCTTTTTACTAAAAAAATAATAAATAATTAATTAAATAATAAAAATCTCTAGAATGAAAAAAATTTTCATACTCTTTATAAAAATACCAAAAGGTTGTAAGAATTAAGGGAACCTTATTAAGGAATCTTTATTTTAGCCTAAATAAAAAAGAAATATTGGTTTGACTAAGAGTTGAGAGGGATAAGGAAAATAACTTATACCTTTTATTTCGCCTTAGTAGAATATGCATAAACCACACACACATGCTTGGGATTTAAAGACATAACTCTGAAAAAATATTGGATAATTGTACCTCAAGAAGCATGATTACTCACGCCAAAAAAACAACAACAACAATAAATATATATAATATATAAGTAAATCTTGATTTCGTGGCCTACTCTACTTGCATATTTGACCTGAGGGGTATTTTTTCACCTGGTGCCCTAAAACCATCTGGTTTGGTAGTCGTCGGTTTGCTATGTGTTACATGAGTAAAATAGAAAGCCTAATGAAACCTAGAATAATCGATAAATATTAATAAAATTAAATGATATTCAAAGTTGAGCTGAAAAATCTCAAGCTCACACTTATACATTATGCATATCTATCTAAAGCAAAATAACAAAATGAGTTACAAGTACAAGATCCTTTCTAAATTTAAAAAAAAAATCATAAATTCTTCTTTTATGAAGGCTAAGTATAGGAGGACTTATGAGGGTTGAACCTAATTCTTACATCATTCAGTCATTTTTACTTAAATGATTGAAAGTTCTTTTTCTCGAAAGAGATTTTCTAATAACTAAATATTTTTCACTTCCTGGATTTTGTGGGTGCAATCCACTGAAAACCCTCAGGAGATAACACTCCTTCTCTAGGGGAAACCTAGAGGTTTAAAGGCTTGTTGCACAAGCTCAGTGCAATCGCGTCACCTGCGAAAGTGGTGTAATAATTTTCTTATTTTTTATTTTATTCGGGACGAGCAGAAAGATAATGTGGGGGTGTGATTAGTCTCTAATTTTGAATAATTTTTATCACATCTGCATATTTATTTGATATAAAATTCTGCTAATAAAGCTTTACTTACTTGATCCTAGGTCCATGGTGTGCAAATAAAGAAAAAGACCCTAAATCACCATTTAATGGGTTATTAAAGGCCTACGAAGTAGCCATTGACCTTAGAGAGGAGATTTTGTCAGCTCAGGGTATCAAATCTAGAAATAAGAAGATCCACCTGATAGGGGACAGACAAGACGACACGCTGCCCGAAGTCAGGTGCGCGCCGCCCTAGCATGGCTGCGGAAACTCAGCCTGGACCGCGTTTCCGCAGCCGTCTGGATTATTGATGACCAATCACACCACCACACCGTCCGGATTAAATAGTAATGTTCTATAAAAAGTAAGTATGAAAATGTGAATCAAAATGTGCATTATTGATGACCAATCACACCACCACACCTATCTTTTTGCTCGTCCTCGAGTAAAAACAATAATAAAAAAATAAATCTAACTATTCTAATATCACTTTCATAGGTATCACGATTGCACTTAATATGTGCAACAAGCTGTTAAATCTCTAGATTATCCCCTAGAGGATAAGTATTGTCTCATGAGGGTTTTTCAGTGGATTACACCAACAAAATCCATAAAGAAAAAATGTTAGTATTATTGAAATTACATTGTAAAAGAGGAAAAATATTTGAAAATCTTTGTAAAAATTAAGCAATTCTTATACTTAGTTTTTATTCAAATATTTATTTATCAATTTAGGTTAGGATTCAAACTGAATTTCTCATTGAGTCTATTATCTTACTTTAAGTCATATGCATCCTTGTGACTGTGAATTTTATTTTTTTTACTTGAGATTCTTCAAATCCAACTCTCATGCCTTATATATTTATTATTTCTCTTTTTTTATAAGAAGTTCGAAGTATTACCACTTCGTTGCACTTTAACCACTTCTTTTTTAGTATGTATAACTCATCTAATTTCTTTCATGTAAGTATTAAGGCTTCTTAAGACCCTAATACCTAACTAATTGATTATCAGATATGTTAATACATATATTACATATTTTTCTTTTCTTTTTTTTCAAACTTATCAAGTTACCTTTCGTGTAAATACCAAGGCTTTTTTAGGCCAAATTACCTATATAATTAATAATTAGATTTGTATATTTTTCTAAGACACAAGAGTCTTTACTTTGAATCCCAATTGTGTAAGTGTATCAATCATGCATATTTCATCAAGATAAAGATATCAAGACTAAATTACTTTTTCAATTTTTCCTCCTAAACCTAAAAATCAAACAAATACTCTTATTTTGATTAATTAGTAAGAAATCCTAATTATGATTTTCTTATTCTTTAAAATTAACTTAATTACTTACAAAAGATGAGTCAAAATATTATTTCTTTTTTCAAAATTTTTTTAATAAACTTTGAAGTAATTTTGATTGAAGAAGAGAAATTGAATTGAAATAAACAAAAAGTTAAAGTTAGAAAGTTCTTAGTCTCCTCCGAATTTATCTGTGTAGTAAGGGCTAGACGGGTCGATCCACAGGGAAGGATGCCATGGAAGTTTTTCAAAATGAATTCTCTAACAAATAGTTTGGAAAAAGAATATTGATTGTAAGAAAAAGAATTTAATTAAGTAAAGAAGATTATAGTCTACTAATCATCTACCACAACTAAGCGTTAGTCTAAGAGGGGAGAATATCATGTTGAATCTATAAAGATCTACCCTAGGATTTTTATTAAGAATCAAATAAGATGAGTAAAAATACTGTAAACCCTAATTAGTGCCACTAATTAAAAATTAAACTTTAATTCATCCTAGTTTTTAAGCATAGCATAAGAAAAGTCTTTTAAACCTAACAAAATGTTATCAAAGTTTCTAAATATGAACTAAGAATAATCATAAAAAAGTGCAACCCTAAATTAATTCAACTTAATTAATTTTTCATCTTCAAGAATTATTAGTTTAATCCTAGGGTTTCTAATATGCATGAATTTCAATCAGTTCATCTTTTAGACTAATTTAGTTGATCGAGATATTAGCAAACTATAAGTTAATTTAGTTATTCATATGTTTTTTATTTTCAGGAAGTATTATGAAGAAAGAAAGTAGCATAAAAAAAGAAACTAAAGTAATAAAACAATTAAATTGAAAAATAAGAGAGATGAAAAGAATAATGAACCTTCATTAATGGATGTCACTGGCCAATTACAAGTTCTTCTTCTTCAAAAATCTTTTTCTCCAAATCAAAAGCAAAATAATACCAAAAATTTGAAAAATTAAATGGCTAACAGTTCTTATACTCCATATCTGCGATGTCTCTCCTATGTTGCTCTGCAGGGGTATTTATAGGAGATTTGGGAAGTAAAGTCCCATATGAATACTGCCGCTTAGCCGCCACGCAAACCGCCACCAAACGGCCGCGGAAACTCGACTTTTGCAAGAAAGTAATTTTGAAAATTAATTACTAGGATTTATGGAGGTGGCTCACGCGCTTTGGTGCGTGGCTTCCTCTGGTTCGTCCATCTGGTGATCTATCCTTATAATCTTCAGTGGATCTCCAAATTTTAAAATATGTTGATCTCCTAAATAACTTGAAAATCAAGCTATCTTTAAATCTGAGTTAAATTCAAATTTTCTCCCTTTATCTTCATCTTGTGGTGCAAGCAACCAGATTTAAATAGAAGTCCACCTCTATCTTTAATTAGGATGAGGATTCATCTTATTCTATTCTTCTCCTCCTCTAGATTTAAATTAAATTAATTTAAAACCCAATTTAGATGAGAGAGAAAAGATGTTTCCTTTAATGTCTGCACATTACTAAACAATAAATGAATTAAATGTAATATTATATAAAAATTAATTATGAAAATGTGAATTAAAATGTACATTATATAAAAATGTGAATAAAATGATGACCAATCACACCATCATACCTATCTTTTTGCTCGTCCTTAAGTAAAATAAATAATAAAAAATAACTAATCTAACGATCCTATATCACTTTCGTAGATATCACATTTACATTTAGCACATGCAACAAGTCATTGAATCTCTAGGTTACCCCTAGAGGACGAATGTTGTCTCGTGAGGGTTTTTCAGGGAATTACACCCACAAAATCCATAAAGAAAAAAATGTTAGTATTTTCAAAATTCCATTTTAAAAGAGGGAAAATATTTGAAATATCTTTGTAAAAATTAAGCAATTTATAAGTTTTGGGATTACCAATTGATCATCCTTATACTTAATCTTTATTTAAATATTTATTTATCAATTTAGGTTAAGATTCGAACTAAATTTCTCATCGAGTTTATTATCTTATCCTAAGTCATATGCATCCTTATGGCAGTGATTTTTTGTTGACTTGGAATTCTTCAACTCTAACTCTCATGCCTTATATATCTATTATTTCTCTGTTTTTTTTGTAGGAAGTTCATAATATTATCACTTCGTTGCCCTTTAAACACTTCTTTTTTTTTTGTATGTATAAATCATCTAATTTCTTTCGTGTAAGTATTACGACTTCTTAAGGCCCTAATACCTAACTAATTGATTATTAGATATGTTAATACATATATTACATATTTTTCTCTTCTTCTTTTTATAAACTTACCAAATTACCTTTCGCGTAAATACCAAGACTTTCTTAGGCCAAAGTACCTAGTTAATTAATAATTAAGTTTGTATATATTTTTAAAGACATAAGAGTCTTTGTTTTGAAACCCAAAGGTGTAAGTGTATAAAGCAAGTATATTTCATCAATGTAAAGATATCAAGACTAAATTATTTTTTCAATTGTTCCTCCTAAGCCTAAAATTCAAACAAATACTCTTATTTTGACCAAGTAATAAAAAATCCTAATTATGATTTTCTATTCCTTAAAGTAACTTAATTACTTACAAAAGATGATTCAAAATATTATTTCCTTTTTCAATTTTTTAAATATTATTTTAATTTTTTATGTTATGTTATTAATTTCTTATGTTAGACTTATGTTAATTGTTAAACCCCCCACACCTATCTCATGAATTGTCCTCAATGTATGAATGTATGTATAAATGCATGAAATGAAATGGCAGTAAGGTAGGTAGTTACAGAACATTGGGTCAAAAAGACTCATGGTTGTGTCTGCTTTCAGTACTGATTCCAAGAACGATTTCAAACATTGACCATTTACCTTGAACTTGTTACCATTCTTAGGGTCGTATATCTCTATAGCTCCATATGTGGAAACACAGTCCTAACTACTGTAACGCCCTGTTCCAAGGATACCGAGATGCTATTGTGACGTATATACACAAGTCAGAAATGTCCTCACGTATATACGCTAAGCATCAATACAGGAAAGAATCAGAGTAAGAAAATACAGAGTGCATTATACATTCCGATATATGAGTACAATTACAAAGTTATCACCAAATGTGATACTATATTACATCACTGATAGGTGCAATTACGAGAATACAGGGAGATATACAAGTATGAACAGTACAAATGGCGCTCACGAGTTTATAGAAGGAAAACTCGAGAGACACTAAGGGACCTGGAAGGATATGGCTTCAGATAGTCTGCCGGTGATCCACGCTACCGCTGAACATCTCTGATCAGCAACTGGAAGAATCCACAAGTTTCAAGCTTCGAGACCTAGATATGAGGATTCAGGGGAGTCAGAACTCCCCAGTGAGTGGTGATGCTAATGCCAAATGACGTGCAGAGATAAGCACACGTGTATCGATAAATTCGAATCATAAACATGCATTGGAAAACATGTCGTGAGCACAAGCATACAGAAGCAGGTAGATATATATCAAGTGATATCAAGTAGGTAATACTCATGGTAGAATAAAATAAGAGCAGGAGACTGGTGGAACCGAACACAAGTGGTAAAGCAGGATATAGGCAACTGTAATACAATAATAGTCACAGACCAAAAATCTGATATAAAACCCGATGAAAACATACTCGACGACGCATACAACAGATACATAGTTGGCATCTTTTATTATTATTATTACTTGTCTTACCCAGATGTCTAGATATGTGAACTAGCGTCCCAGTGATTAGTCTACAATTTTGCATTATTACATCGCATTTCCCTATTAATTTATAAATAAAATATCATTTTTTACTGTGTTTTGGTCTATTTTGTAGATAATCAAGACTCTAGGGGCAAAGAAGTAGCTTAATTAAACTCATTTTTGGGAATTAAATCCGGATTTCTTAGACGCCAAGCTAGAGAGTTTTTAGAAGATACATTGAATATAGACGTTGGCAGGTGTCTGACAAAAATCTGGACGTCAATAACTGAATCTAAGAATATCTGGCAGGTCCCCAAAGCGAGACGAATCCGTGCACCAAACCAGGGACCTAAGTCCCTGGTTTTGCCGCAGAAATGCAACAAAGGACATGTTTTCGCGGCATTATGGTGGGCCCACACGTTGATTTTCAATGCCTGGCCTCGTCTCGCCTTCCAGATTCTTCGTTTGTCTATAAATACTGCAGGGTTTGGCTAGAAACAAAGCAGATTGAGAAATAGGTTAGGTTTTCTCTCTTTTAGGTGTTCTTCTCTTTTCTTTTCTTTTCTTTTATATTTTCATTTTGTTTTTAGATCATGTATTAGGTTGAGAGATTTAGAGAGAGAAAGAGAGAGATTGATGTAATAGATGGTGACAATCTATGCAAAGGTGTCTCCTTTATTCTCCATTGTAATCTTCTCTATCTTCTACATAATGCTTAGCTAATTTTTCTTCTCATGGCAATATAACTACTAACCACTAATCATCTAACTACTTACTTGATAATCCACATGAATCTAATAGCCTCTACAAGGCCTTGCTCTTGCAAGAGACATTGATGGCTCATGATGATGGATTCTAACATTCTATCATTTCTAACATTTAACCCGCTAACTTGCTAATTTATAATGTCTTCTTTATTTCATGCTCATCTCTAACTGATTTTGATGATCTAATGGTAGCTTACAACTTGTTGTGTGGTATAGATGTGTTGTTTGAATGTAGAGAATAATCTTATGTGCCATACTTTGTATCGTCTCTTGAAACCAAGGACTAGTGATCACCAATGATTGCACACATTTATTGCATTATTCTTTATTATATTTCCACATTATCATATAATAAATTTGCTAAATTCTTTGTCTTAAATGTCAATTTTGCAGAAGATAATCATAGGGAGAAAGAGGATAAAATCAAATCAATATCAGTTAAATTAAGATTTAACTAGATCTATTTGGTTAAAGGAGGATGATCCCAAATCAAGTTGGTTAAATTCAGTTTTTGTGAATCAAATGGTTAAATCTAAAGATCAACTAAGGATAACGTCAAATACAGAGTCCAATTCTAAAGGAATAAATAGATAGAGAGAATATCAACAGATGAGATGAAGCAAATTTGACTCAGATTCTGACTGGATATATTTTAGTATTTGAATCATAACTTTCGCTACAGAAATTCAAATCTAATGATTCAAAATGATTCAGAAAGACGACTTAAAGATCTACAACTCTTAAGTTCATCATTGTTTCGAATTCTGTCATTTGTAAGTTATATTCAGCAATCAACTCGCCAACAAGCTGCAGATCAGAACTGAATATCCACATCAAATCAAGTTTGGAGATAAGGGGAGGATTCAAATTCAGAAATATCAAGCTTCCCCTATCTTCATACTCCTCTAATCTCTGCATTTCTCCTATAAATACCTGCAATCTCAAAAGCAAAGGGGAACGACCAAGCAGAGATAGATTTTAGGCCAGTTTTTCATTCTTTTTAGTGTAGTTTTTATTTTCTTTTTTGTAATTTTTTTATTTCTTTGTAAGCATAGGTTAGACTAAGATTCATATAAGTAAGAGAGAGAGAGAGACTTATGTAGAGAGTGACACCGATGTAAGCTCCTCCTTTCTTTCATCGTTTCTACAAGTAATCAAAGGTAACATCTGTATGCTTTTCTTATTTATATGTTCTTCTTCTATTCTACTTTTCCTCTTTATAGTTTTGATGAATATCCAAGTGAACCTAGAAGCATCAGTATAGGCATATTTGTGTGAGTGCCACCGATATTTCATGATGATGTTCTCCTCCTCAATATTCCGTATCATTTCATTCTTATTCGTCTTGATGATTGATTAGTCTCTAATTTTGCATAATTTTTATCACATTCTCACATTTATTTGATAATAAATTCTGCTAATAAAATCTTTCTTGCTTGATCTTAGGTCAATGGTGTGCAAATGAAGAAGATGACCCAAATCACCATTTAATTGGTGATTAAAGGGCTATTAAAATAGCTATTGACCTAAAGAACAGATTCTATCAAAATCAGGAGCATCAAACCAGAAATCGGGAGCTTTAGCCGACAGGGGAACAATAGCGCAGCACGCAGCAGGCGGCGCCGCGCGCGCTGCCCAAGGACAGCCGCGGAAACGCGACATTTGCCGCGTTTTCGCGGCCATACCAGAAACCAGGGGCCATAGCCGACAGGGAGACAAAAAGGGCAGCACGGGGCTCGAAGCGCCGCGCGCGCAGCCATCACGTGGCCGTGGAAACGCGGCTTTGGCCGCGTTTCCGCGGCCATATGGCCGCACGACGCGCGCCGTTTTCGGGTCATATCATGTCCCCTGACCCCCCAGGCGGCGCCGCGCGCGCCGACCAAGGACAGCCGCGAAAAATGCGCTTTTGCCGCGTTTTCGCGGCAATACGGCCGCGCCGCGCGCGCGCCGTTTCGGGTCACATCTTGTCCCCTGGCCCCCTGTTCCCTTGGCGCCTATAAATACCCCCCTGGGGTTCCTGAGGAGGAGATGGAGAGTTAGGAGTAGTTTTAGTTTTCATTTTCATGTTTAGTTTAGGTTAGGTTAGTTCCTCTTCTTCCCCATTGTATTTTTCATTTTGTTTTAGATCTTGTATTAGGGAGAGAGAGTGGTTCATGCTTGGAATGTAAGAGTACTTATAATAGAAGGTGACAATCTATGAAAGGTGCTCTCTTTACCTCTCTATGTTTTCTTCTCTCTAATCTCTTTTACATGTGTAGCTAGTATTTTCTCTCATGGCAACTAACTACTAACCACCAACTAGTCTAACTTCTTTGATGATAATCCACATGAATCTAATAGCCTCGTTTTGGCCTTGCTCTTGCAAGAGCTATTGATGGCTCATGATGATGGATCTAACTCTAACTTCTTAACTCTCTAACAAGCTAACATTACTTTATTTCATGCTTGCTCTTATTGGGTTTTGATGATTTAAGTGTAGCTTGCACTTGTTTGTTGAGTTGGGTTGTGAAGAGTTACATATGGGTCATGCTTTGAATCGCTCTTGAACCAAGGACTAGTGATGGCCAATGATACTTGTGAGGCAACTATCACTAAGAGGTTAGCGTGTTGATGGAGTCATTAATAGTTTAGTAGCCGTGAGTTTTCTTTCTCTTTCACTTGTTTTAGAAAAATATCCAAAAATCACAAACATATTCTTTTCAATGTTTCCCACTTCTTTGTATTTCACCGTACTTCTCTTTCCATTCTTTCTTTTATTTTCTTTTCATTCTTTATAAAGACTTTGAAGAACTTTTAACATAAACGTGAATCAACCGGTAAAGCTTCTATCGCCTCCCGTCCTTGTGGATACGACCCGTATAGCCACTTCGCTACTACGGAAGAATCGCAAAAGCAGTAACTTCTGTTGGCCCAAGGTTACAATCACCCATGTTTAGTGTGTTTTGAGATTACAAAACATATTAGTTATTTGTACTAATATTGCTTATTGTTAAGTGTGTTTCAGGATTCTAACTCTACTAAAGGTTTACACCCTAAAAGAAAGTGTTTTGGACTCAAGTCAACTCAAAGTGGGCTCAAGACTCAAGTGTTGAAGACCTTAATGGTGAAAAGCCCCTTGAAGAGCTTGTAGTACTTAGAACCAATGTAAGAATTAGAATGTTAAAGTTTGAGTGTTGGATATTGGCTCTAGGATACACATACTCAATTTGGTTTTGTTAAAATGTGAGTCTTGTATTAAATTTTCATATTTTAAATTAGGTTTCATGCCTTAATATATATTTACATGACTCTATATTTTACAAAAATAAATACCATGTTTAGATC
>JAVJIF010017655.1:0-90000 GCA_038442645.1 Agave tequilana
TTAAAGCCTAATGATTAAATTAGTGTGTTATTGACAATGAGTTCATATTCTTAACTTGCTTTTAGAGTATTTAAATTTTGAATTTGAACTTTCATGAGACACATACTTACACTTTAAAGGTTTAGGTAGCAACGATTGACCTAGTGATTACCTTGAAGTCTGATGAACCATGACTAGCTTGTCCATTAGGTGTCACTGGAGATATAGAGAGTATACAATCGAAAGAAAAAACAACCAGTGAATTAAACCGGGTACATAGAAAATGGCTACATATTGCTAAGGTCTAATTGCAGGCTTGTGATGAGGATCTCGAACATTGGTCCCTAGAGGAATCTTGATTTCTGACATCTTATGCCAATTGGTGTGGGAGTTGTCGATGATTGTTCATTACATGGGAAATTCATCAAAAGAGTAAAAGAAGAAAATTTAAAATAAAAAGAAGAAGAAAAAGGAGGAGGAGAAGAAGAAAGCAGGTAAAAGAAAAAAAGAATTTTTTTGAAAAAATAAAATAAATTGTTAAGTTGACCTTAGTGAAGTAGTATGATAGCCATCTGTGTACAAAAGCAAGTAAATTGGAATGTCACAGATAAAGTCCATGAGATATTAAAGTGAACATCCAAATCTCTGTGAATCTGGATAGACCAGTAAGGTTTTGAATCAGATTAAGATTTATGACTAGTTTTAGCTATATGCTAAGTGTTGATAATTGTTTTATGAAGAACCTTAATTGTGTAAGTCCAATCTCAATGCACACTCAATTATGTTTTGAAATTCACTAACAGTAATTTAAGAATTTGAACTCAACTACTTGAAGAAAGAATTGAAAGTTGGGCTAATATAATATAAAAATGTGCCTTGAAATTTCTAGTAATAAAGTATCTAAATTTTTTTCCTAAAAAAAATAAACTTACTTTTTGATGTTTGTGGGTAACATCATTGCAAACCCTCACGAGACACAACTAGTCAACTAGTGTAAAAGGTAGGGGTTTAAGGCTTGTTGCACGTGCTAAGTGTAACTACGTTTCCTTTGAAAATGAGTTAGGATTTTCTCAGTTGTTCTTTATTTTTCTCGAGAACTAGCAATAGATAGGTGTGGGAGTATTTGGTGAGCGTTATTTTTGTTACTTTATACTTTCATTTATCTATTTTATGTATCAAAATAATGCTACTCGAGTATGAGTTAGTGTGATTGCATTATATATGCCCAATTGACAAGGAAAGGAGGAAAAGTAAGTGGAAAAGACTGATTTTGTACAAAATGAAGATCGAAGGTTGTTTTCCAAATATGCTAAGGTATTTTGACCATAACTTCTACTGAATTCCAAAAAGGTCATTCAAGGTGTCTAGGAAAAGAGAATTTGAAGATTTACAACTTATATGTTGAGTGCTCTTGCTGATTCACACATTTGACTGGTTGTATCGATCACTTAAAGATTATGCCCAAGCTGAAAATAATAATTATGTAATAAATTATTGTTGAGGTTTTTTCTTGTAAAAACTCAAATATTATATGCTGGTGGGATTTAGGATTTGATTCATTTGTTGGGGATTTGATTCATCTGTGGGGATTTTATTCAACAGCTTGTAGTTAGAATCAAATAGTTGGGATTCGGGAGTGAGCCTATAGATTGAATGCAAAGAGCAACAAAGGAGGGAGTCAGTGGAAGACTCGTCAAGAGACCAGAGGAATTGGGAGATTAATTAAGAGCTTAGTGGGTGACTTTGTTTAAAGAGAGTGTTGTAATTTTGTTTTTTTAGAGAGCTTATGTAATGCTTTTATACTTCGAATATCATCAGCTGGAGCTTAATATAATAGAGAAGTTATTTTCTACTTTTAAATTCATTTTTTGATTGCGTTTGTTTTCATGCTTCTGTCTTTTTTTAATCATTTTTATATGCAGGGAAGAGGGCTCGGGTAGCTGGCCTCTTCACAATCGAACTTGACGAGATCCAAGACTTTGTGCTGAATCCGGGTTCCATTTTTCCTATCTCTCTCTCTCTCTTAATCTTCTTTTCTTATTTTCATTCATTTCTAAGTAAACCAGAGTCCACCATTGAGCGAGGTGGACATTCTATCCCTCAGTTTCTTTCTCGAGAGATCACGGATTACCCATTTTTTATTAAGAAGGTTGTGAGAAAGTTGAAATAAACTGACCTAGATCGAATTAGGAAGACGTATGTCCTTCTCGAGGAGTATGAAATGTGTGTTCCCGGACCCAATGATCGCGACACCATTAGCGTTGGATGGAGAATTTTACATTTATACGGAGTCTACAAGTCGATCTTAGATTTCCAATTGTCGTGAACCTCTGGGCTCTATTGAAAGCCTTCAAGTATGCACCTTGTCAATGGCATCTGAATGCCTGACGCGTCATGATAGGTTTCCTTTCCTTGTGCCATACCCAAAAGATTTTCTTTTGGGTAATCTCTTCAAATACTTCTATATTCAATTCAAGTCAAGGGTCTCTCGTCCGGTGGAAGTCTCAAGGAGACTAATTAGGTTCACTTCACGTGTAGGGAGGGTCAAAAGATAGTTTGTGGTCTCCCGACCTCGTATACAATCTGGGAAGATAAGTACTTCTTTATTCGCCATCTTTTGGATTACAATGGGGTGTTCTGACCCATTGAAACCATCCGAGCTCCTTTGGCAGCTGAGTTTAATCCTGTGGAGGAAACTGCCGCCACCTCCCTTATTACCTTACTTTCGCCAATCCTGATCAATGTCAGGTTGACTATCTTCTGAAGAATTCTACTCTGGCAGAGTCGAACAGGTAGCTTCGACTTCGGACCAGAAGTTGCCCTTTTGGCTGGAGTCTTACTTTGTTCTAGTTTCTTTTCCCTTTTTTACTCAGGTTCGGCCAAGTTGATGGTTTACTCTGGGGCGAGAATTGCCTTGAAGCAGGTGAAGGTGGCTGAAAAAGAGAAGCTACGATGATGAGGACCCAATTACAGCCTGTCCCATCTAAGGAGGCCGGAGAGTTGAAGACTCTGAAGAAGCCAACAACCTCGGATAAGACCCACCTCTCTTATTTGATATTTCCTCTGATTTATACATGATTTGATGTATGGCTTCATGAGAGTTTTCCTTGTTTGTTCAGGGTCAATCTCAAATTCAAGGATCTAATAAGAGGACGAGTAAGACAGAGGAGTTTGAATACCGGACCCGAAGGCTTTGGCCGAAGTGAAGTATCTTTCTTCACAAGTTCAGGCCCTTGTTGACTTCAATGAGAAGCTTAAGCAAGCTTATGGTCAGCTTTACAAGGAGGAGGATGATCAAGTTCAGCTGTATAACACGCAGATCAAGGCTACAAGGCTTTGGAATCCAAGAATAAAGGAATCCAAGAAGGAGGTCGTCGAAAAGAGTCACAAGAAGCACAAGCAGGCCGAGGAGGATCTCCTAAAGGAAAAAGAACAGTGGATGAAAGAGGAGGAGAAACTGGAAGCTCTTGCTACTCCAAACTCCGTGGCATGCAAGAAACTTAGGGCCGATCTGAGCCTCAAGGGAAGGATGCTGAACAAATTCAAGGGAATGAGGAGGTTTAAAAGGATATTAGTGCTGACGAAGATACTTGTCCCTTTGTTCAGGCTCTTAAAGAAGTCTTAGACTTCCTGGAATGCCTAGTCGTTTCTTTTTCTTTCTTTCTTTTTTTCCCTCGGACTGTCGCCCATTTTGGTTATTTTTTGTAGGGGAGGTCCGATCTTAAACATTGTAAAGTTGTTGGCCACAAAGCCTTTATACCTACAATGTTCTTTTGGGGTATAAAATTTTCTCAAGTGTTGTTCGACTGGTCAAAGTTGGATTTGCTTAAGAATTGTTGCTTTTTACCTGACATAGATTGCCTGGGAGTCGTCGGGCTTGTAAGTTTATGTACTCTTACCTCCTATCCGAAGTAGGTCGTCTTAGAGTCGGTGGGCTTGTGAGCTTTGTGAACTCTTGCCTCTTACCCGACATAGGTCGCCTCAGAGTCGGTGGGCTTGTGAGTTTGTTAACTCTTGCCTTTTATCCGACGTAGGCCACCTCGGGGTTGGTGGGCTTGTGAGTTTATAAACTCTTGCCTCATACCTGACGTAAGTCACCTCGGGGTCAGTAGGCTTGTGAGTTTATGAACTCTTGCTTTTTACCTATCGTAAGTCACCTCGGGTCAGTGGGTTTATGAGTTTATAGACTCTTGCCTCCTACCCGACATTTGGGTGGTGGTTGGGGGGTTGGGGGGGGGGGGGGTGGGGTTTGGTGGGCTTATGAGTTTATGGACTTTTGCCTCTTACCTGACGTAGGTCGCTTCAGAGTCAATGGGCTTGTGAGTTTATGAACTCTTGCCTCTTACCTGACGTAAGTAGCCTAGGGGGTTGGTGGGTGTAACACCCCGCTCCAGGAATAGGTATTTAGTTGCGTATTCAGATTTTTCGATTGTATTTTTCAATTTACTTCATGTATTTTTTTTGTATTATGATTCTTTATATTATCATTTTGCCTTGGATCCAGATTCATGGACTAGGAGTCAGCCCTAGTCTGAATCGGGGACCCGATCCTAGTATGCTCAATTTGATCTTTCTGATATTCAGATTTGACCGATTTCAGTTTCAAACATCATTTTTCAATATTTTAGATTTTCTATAATTTTTTGAAATTTCCTGAATTAAATTGAAAATCTTCAAAACCTGTGTCGACCAGTACCGTTGACCGATTCTCGATTTTTTCATTTACAAACGGAGTTGAGTTTCTAGAAATGGTTTTTCACATTATTTCTTAAAATCACATTTTCTATTTAAATACTTTTTCTGAGAATTTTCTGAATTTATTAAAATTCTACCGGATTTGGTGTCGGTCAGTATCACTGGTTGGTTCTAGGATTTTTAGTATACAATTGGAATTGAATTTCTGGATTCCGCTTTCACATTGCTTCTTAGAATCGTATTTTCTTCTTTAATGTATTTTATGGGACTTTTCAGAATTTATCAAAATCTGGCTGACGCGGTGTAGACCAGTATCGACGGTTGACTTTAGGATTTTTAATTTGAAAATAGGATTTTATTTCTAAAAATCAATTTTGTATTATTCCTCAGGATGATGTTTTCTACCTCTGGGTATTTTTAAGAATTTTTCTGGAATAGTCGATATTTTCCAACTGTATTATAATATTAATTTTTTGGAATCTTCTCTTTCTTTTTCCTTTCTTTCTTTCTTTCTTTCTTTTCCTTTTTCTTTCCACCGCCTCAACCAGCCCACTCCCCCCCCAACATGGGGCCGTCCCATCAGCCCCTCCTTCCCATCAATCTCTCTCTCCCTTTTCTTTTTTCCTTTTCTTTTTCTTTTTCCGTATCTTTCTTCTCCTTCTCTTCTTCTCCCTTCCCTTCTTCTTCTTCTCCATCTCTTGGCCGACGCCCAACTAGTCAGTCCCTCCGGCCACCGTCGCCGGTGAGAAAGGCATCCCAACTCCGGCCATCTTCTTCTCTCCACCATCTCCATAACCAACAAACACCACCTCCATTTTCTTCCTCCACAAGCTGCCATCTCCACCTTCTTTTTCTTTTCCTTTAAATTAAACACCACCACCACCTTCTCCACTCCAATTCTACCTTCACAACACCTTACTCCTCCTTCCATCTCCTTCAATTTCTCCACCACCACCCAAAACCACCACCACCATCACCATCTTCTTCTTTCAACCATCTCCTCCTCCTCCTCCTCGGCATGGCCGCGCACCGCCTCCACCGGCCACCCTGGGCCGGCGTGGCCACCTCGACGAACTCTCCTCCTCCTTCTTCCTTTTTCTTCTTCCCTTCTTTTTCTTTTCCTTTTCTTCTTCCTTTTCTCTTTTCTTTTTCTTTCTTTTTCTTTCCCTTCCTTTCTCTCTTCTCCCCTCTCTTGTGGGGTGGCCTGCGCCACCCCTACCCGTCGGCCAGGCCATCCGCCCCCTCTCTAGATCTCCCCCTTTCTTTCTAGATTTTCTCTCTCCAAAAATCTCTCTTTCTCTCTCTAGGTTTTTCTCTTTCTAGCTCTCTCTTTCTCTCTAACTCTTTCTCTCCCTCCTCTCTCCTCTTCTCTTTCTCTCTCTAAAATTTATATATTTATTTAATTATATTTTATGGCACGTCGCGAGTTCCCGGGATTCCAGAATTTTTGGCTTTTTCGGAGATTTAGGCGAGTCGCCTTTTATTGGGTTTCCCCGCTTCGTCGGGTCGACGTGTATTTATTTCGTATTTAAATGTATTTTGTATTGGGCGGTGCTCCTGTATTTGTATGTGGCCAAGTGCCTGTGATTGTAATTGTATATGTCTGTGTTGAATGCTTGTACTAGGATAGTTTACTTCTTGCATATATACCATGCTTGTGATGTACTATTTTTACTGCTTTATACCATGCGTGGCCGACCGTTCGTGGTCGTTAGTATCCGGGCTTCCTACTTGGCCTCTAGGCCCTTTCAGCTTTCGAGCTTTATACTTGGCCTCCGGGCCCTATCGGCCTCCAGCTTCTCCACTCCACGGTAGTTTAGACATTATTACGCTTGTATGTATGCTCGTGTGGTACTAACATCTCGTGCAGGTACTCTCGTACCAACTCTGGGTTTTTGCCCACTCCTGAGCTGGCTACCCAATGGTTCTAGGCCTGTACTCTTATGGGTTTCGTGGTAGTTACCGAGAGTGTCTTAGACCCCGAACGTACTTTAGCTCTTCGCCCACTACCTCGAAAGAGAAGTGCGCTCAGACCTCAGGTCTTTCAGCTCCGCCTGGTAGGCATGCTTAGCGCTCAGCGTTTTACCACTAGATTCGTCTAGGGGAGATGCTGTCAGATTTTCTACTCACACTTTAAGCCGAGTCTTCCCGGTAACCTCACCAGGCACTCTAGTGTTAAACATTGTTTACTGTTCATATTCCCAATTTGCTTGGCTCTGCTTGGATGTCTCTTGCTCGCTAATTACCTACTTGCCAGTCTATTAATTCTTCTATTAATGGTTGTGAAGAGCTTGAAATCTTACTACTACTGTTTTTTCTTGAAACTGTATGGTTTTTCGGTATTCGTACCGATCTCGTTTATCAGTACTATTTTACTGTATCACTTAACAACTGATCACCTGACATTCAACATGCTACTACTTGACAATTTCTCCTTGTTTTGACATGACTTGTCACCTGCCTAATATCACCATCAGGTCATGCTATCACCTGACACCCGGCATGACGTACTTGATTCTTATAATTATCACGATAACGGGAATGATGACCTGACATCTTGTTTACAATCTTGATATATTATAGTACAAACTATACTCCTGATATGCCTACATTCCTGATATTTCTGGCTTGTTCTTGCTCATTCCCGAAATCTGATAATTATCTAATAAACCATTAAAATGAGACAACTTACATCGGGTAGGGGGAAATCTATGGATATCAATACATGTTCGTGTTTACTGTGGTATTAGGTATGTTGTGTAACTAAAACTTCTGGTCTGACCTGAGGGCCTTCAGGCGACCGAGGGGAGTGCTAGCTCCCTCCTTCCTGTACCATCTTGATAAAGGGCATCCTATAAGACCCTCCTGATCGCCTTGCGGTAGGCTCTGTTCTCCAGCAACGGAACATCCTGGGCCGTAGTTCCGGGTATGCATGGGGCTCACCGTAAACATTATTCGTTGATACCCCTGTTGGTTTCCAATAACAATCTTGCTTTACTCAGATGTGGATATATGTGTGCTGGGACGCTAGTTCACAAATCTAGACATCTGGATAAGATGAGTAATAATAATAACATAAGATGTCAACGATGTATCTGTTGCATGTTTTACCGAGTTTCTTCCATCGGGTTTCACTTTGGATTTCCAGTTTTATGATTATTATATTAGAGCTGCTTACATCCTACTTTACCACTTGTGTTCTATTCCACTAGCTTTATGCTCTTATCTTATCATACCAACAGTATTCCCTGCTTGATATTACTTGCTATATAACTACTTGCTCCTGTATGCTTGTGCTAACGACACGGTTATCAATGCATGTTTATGATTCAGGTTTATCGATACACGTGTGCTTATCTACGCACGCCATTTGGCATTAGCATCACCACTCGCTGGGGAGTTCTGATACCACTAGATCTTTATATCCAGGTTTTGGAGCTTGGAGCTTGTGGATCTCCCAGTTGCTGACCTGAGATGTGCAGCGATAACATGGATCATTGGCAGACCGCCTGAAGCCCTATCCTTTCAGGCCCCCTGCGCGTTTCTCGAGCTTTCCTTCTGTAAACTCGTGAGCGCTTTTTGTACTGTTCATACTTATACACCTCTTTGTATTCTCGCATTTGCGCCTATTGGTGATATAATATTCTTATAATATTGTGTCATATATGGTGATAACTTTGTAATTGTACTCATATGTTGGAATGTATAATGCACTACGTGCTTCTGTACTCTGATTCTTACTTGTACTGATACTTAGCGTATATACGTAAGGGTATTTCCGACCTGCGTATATATGTCGCAGTAACGTCTCCGTACCCGCGAGATCGGGGTGTTACAGGATGGTATCAAGCCTAGTCTCTCACATCCTCAGTACGTCCAGATGGCAAATTAATGGTAAAGAAATTTGCAACTAGAATGCATGAGTCCCGGTTATACAATCCAACTACAAGTACAAAGTTATCTATTCTTTCTTGATCATCCTTCCTTTTGATTCCTAATTCCTTCCATCTTTTCACTGTTTTGGTTTTTGAAGCCTTTATACCAACTTAAGATATGGATAGACTAGAGAGGTAGTGGCTGGCACTAAATGAAGCTATTATATGATCTCTTCGGCAACTCTATGATGCTCGGGTATTCTCAGAATTGATCTGCAATCAGGTTATCTTTGAGAAGTCAGTAGTCGGGATTCTCTACGGGAATATTATATTCTTGGCTATATCTTTCAGAGTGATCGACGCCAGGCATTCGGAATTCTTAATTATCAGTCTTCTTTATTATGCTCAGTATTATCAGGGTTTTCTCTATCTTCGGTATTTTGGCTCATTCTTGGAATGATATTAAGTACGCAGTACAACGGAAATTCTATTGCAAAGCGGTGTTATCAGGTCAGTATTATTTAGCATCGTTCGAAGATTTGTACAGTAGGAAGTATAGAAGATGTCTATATTCCGATTATTGTTTAGTCGACTTGAGAGCCTTACATATAGTGATTGGTATAATTCTCGTCTCTATCCTCTTTGTGTTCATTTTACCCCTTATTGAATTGCGAGGACACAATTTTTGTAAGGTGGATGGAATGTAACACCCCGCTCCCGGAATACGTACTTAGTTGCGTATTCAGATTTTTTGATCGTATTTTTTGATTTACTTCCTTTATTTGTTTTGTATTATAAATTATTTATATGATCATTTTGCCTTGGATTCGGATTCGTGGACTTGGAGTCAGCCCTAGTCTGAACCGGGGACCCGATCTTAGTGTGTTTGATTTGATCTTTCTGGTATTCAGATTTGACCGATTTTAGTTTCAAACATCATTTTTCAATATTTTAGATTTTCTGTGATTTTATGAAATTTTCCTGAATTAAATTGAAAATCTTCAAAACCGGCGTCGATCAGTACCGCTGACCGATTCTTGGATTTTTTTTCATTTACAAATGGAGTTGAATTTCTAAAAATGGCATTTCACATTATTTCTTAAAATAATATTTTCTATTTAAATATTTTTTCTGAGAATTTTCTGAATTTATCAAAATTCCACGGATTTGGTGTCGGTCAGAATCGCTGGTTGATTCCAGGATTTTTAGTTTACAATCGAAATTGAATTTCTAGATTTTGCTTTTACATTGCTTCTTAGAATCATATTTTCTTTTTTAATGCATTTTATGGGATTTTTCAGAATTTATCAAAATACGGCTGACCTGGTGTAGACTAGTATCGACGGTTGACTTCGGGATTTTAATTTGAAAAGGGGATTTTATTTCTAAAAACCGATTTCGTATTATTCCCCAAGATGATGTTTTCTACCTCTGGGTATTTTTAGGGATTTTTCTGGAACAGTCGATATTTTCCAACCTTATTATAATATAATATTTTTTGGAATCTTCTCTTTTCTTTTCCTTTCTTTCTTTCTTTTTTTCCTTTTTCTTTCCACCGCTTCAACCAGCCATCCCCCCCACATGGGGGCCGGTCCCATCACCCCTTCTTCCCATCAATCTCTCTCTCCCTTTTCTTTTTCCTTTTCTTTTTCTTTTCATTATGTTTCTTCTCCCTTCTGTTCTTTCCCTTCCCTTCTTCTTCTTCTCCATCTCTTGGCCGGTGCCCAACCAGCAACCCCTCCGGCGCCTCCGGCCACCCTCGCCGGCGAGGAAGGCCCCCAACTCCGGCCATTTTCTTCCCTCTCCGCCATCTCCATAACCAACAAACACCACCTCCAACTTCTTCCTCCACAAAACTACCATCTCTACCTTCGTTTTCTTCTTCTTTAAATTAAACACCACCACCACCATCTTCTCCGCTCTAATTCCACCTTCACAACACCCTATTCCTCATTCTCCTCCCATCTCCCTCAATTTCTCCACCACCACACCCAAAACCACCATCATTATCACCGTCTTCTTCTTTCAACCACCACCTCCTCCTCCTTCTTGGCATGACCACCACCACCGGCCACCCAGGGCCATCATGGCTACCCTGGCGAACTCTCCTCCTCCTCCTCCTCCTTTTTCTTCTTCCCTTCCTTTTCTTTTCCTTTTCTTCTTCCTTTTCTCTTTTCTTTTTCTTTTTTTCGTTCCCTTCCTTTCCCTCTCCTCCCCCTCTCTTGTGGGGTGGCCGGTGCCACCCCTACCTGCTGGTGGCCGGCGCTGCCCGGCGTGGCCTAGCTGCTGCCGGGGGTGCTGTGCGTGAGCAGAGGGGGGCAATAGCCCCCTCTCTTTCTCTCTTCTCTCTCTCTTATCTCTCTCTAAGCAACTCTCTCTAGCCACCTCTCTCTCCAAATTCTCTCTCTCCTCTCTCTCATCTCTTTCTCTCTCTAGATCTCCCCTTTCTCTCTAAATTTTCTCTCTAAAAATATCTCTTTCTCTCTCTAGATTTTTCTCTCTCTAGCTCTTTCTTTCTTTCTCTAACTCTTTCTCCTCTTCTCTTTTTCTCTCTATAATTTATATATTTATTTAATTATATTTTATAGCGCGTACTCGAGTTCCCAGGATTCCAGAATTTTTGGCTTTTTCAGAGATTTAGGTGAGTGTCCTTGCCTTTTATTGGGTTTCCCCGCTTCGTCAGGTCGACGTGTATTTATTTTGTATTTAAATGTATTTTATATTGCGCGGTGTCCCTGTATTTGTATGTGGCCAAGTGCCTATGATTGTAGTTATATATGCTTGTACTAGGATTGTTTACTTCTTGCATATATATCATACCTATGATGTACTATTTTTACTGCTTTATACCATGCGTGGTCGACTCTTCGTGGTCGTTAGTCTCCAGGTTTCCTGAAAGTACACCTAGAAGGGGGTGAATAGGTGTATGGCTAATCTAATGACAAATAATGTAGAATTTAAAAACTAATTGTAACACACTTAATCTAACCAAAGAGTGTAGCCGAATTCCCGGTGAAGGGCTCTGGACTAACTTCTCTTGATTCTTCTAAATAAGAGTTGAGGTGCTATATGAAGCTCTCTTGGTTTAACAAGTATGACATACAAACAAACCCAAGCATATATATGATATGAACAATATGATGTAATGAACAAAATAAGAGAGAGTTTAGAGATAGTAGATCAAACGCAAACGCCAAGATATATTTCGAGGTTCGAGCCACTGCTCTACGTCCCTGCCTTCACACAGAGAGATTTCCTCTATATCGTTCACACAGGACTTTCCATACAGGGAACCTCCACTGAGGATTTGGGTAATACAAACCGCGAGTATATAACTCCTCTCTCTAATAATACGACCTCTACACAAGAGGCAAGGCACAACACAAATCACCTCTACACTTAGAGGGATGGGCACTTAGCCAAACAACTATCAATCTCACACAAGAGGGATAACGCTCAAAGCCACAACTCCAACAATCACCTCTTCACTAAGAGGGATACTAACATAACCTCTACAATCACCTCTCACTAGAGGGATAACAACACAATCACCTCTCACTAGAGGGATATCACAAAGTAAGGAGGGTTTACAACATTTGGTGGTATCAATAACCATAAACTAATTTTCTCACAAAACTAGATCCTAATAGATAGGATAGGTAGATAGCTCAAGTGTGAGAAATTAAAGTGTTTTGAATAAAGAAAATCACTGGAAAAATCTCCAAATTGGTATTGAAATTTACATCAAAAATCAATTCCCAAAAGACTCTATTTTCTTTGAAATTCCAACACTTTAAAAACAAATATAAATAAAACTTTTAAACCCCAAAAACTCTTGCTGAAAAATACTTGAAGAATAGGAATTTTTGCTCTTGTCTTAGCTAAAACAGCCCAAGAAGTGGGTATTTATAGCCCGCAAATAAATCTACCCGTTGGCAGCAGGAAAGGGCAATTTTGCCCTTCCGGTCGACCGGCCAACGGTCAATTTTCTGACTGTTGAGCTTGCGGTTGACCACCCGGTCGACCGCCCCTAGGCAACGGTTGACCGCCGGTCGACCGGCCCCCACCCGAGAGTGGGGTGCTCTCAGTCGGTCGACCGCATGGTCGACCGGCCAAGTGGGCAAGCCTTTGTGCACGTCCCGTACACATCGGTCGACCGTGCCAGTCGATAGACCACTGGTCCGGTCGACCGCCAGTGTGTCGGGGCTGGGATTTATAGGATAGAAAAACTTGTCTTTTAATTTCAAATAAATCCCATAAAATCACATAAATTTCACAAAAATAAGTTCTTATAAGATCTTTGAATTACAAATATGTGTGACAAAATTTAACACATATTATAAACAATTTGAACTATTTTTGTGATATTAAAATTTGTCTTAAATACAAAAACCGTATTTTCCAAACTTTGGATATTTGAAATGAAAATCCGTTTTCTCCAAAACTTATGTAAATACAAAAACATGATATTGAAACAACATTGAAGCATATTGTAAATGGATAAAATCCAATATACATGAAAGATATTATATCTATGTTTTTGACATGAAATCCAATATCGGTTAAACCAAAAAACTAAAACCAAATAAATTTTAAACTATTGTGTGTATGTGAACTTGAGCATATCAATACTATCTAATCTTTACAATGATCTAAACATACTAAACTAAACACAATACCGAGGTCTTCTTATAGAAATCCTTCTCCAAGAGATTCGATCCAAACACGACCCAACAAGCTTGACTCCAACCGAGTACTAGATGCGATCTTGACGCGCGAGCTCTTGAATCATATATAATAGCTCCAAAACGCCTTTGTTGAAGCTAATCTACTAATATCTTGATCAAGTATCTGAAACTAAATATCACAAGATTATTAGTAAACTATAACTACGTGAGTTAATCATCATCAAAACTAAGAGTGAAGGGCCTCTGGGCCAACACTTCCTACTTGGCCTCCAGGCCCTTTCAACTTTCGGGCTGTATACTTGGCCTCCGGGCCCTATCAGACTCTGACTTCTCCACTCCATGGTAGTTTAGACATTATTACGCTTGTATGTATGCTCGTGTAATACTAACATCTCGTGTAGGTACTCTCGTATCGACTCTGGGTTTTTGCCCACTATTGGGCTGGTTACCCAATAGTTTTAGGCCTGTACCCTTATGGGTTTCGTGGTAGCTACCGAGAGTGCGCTTAAACCCCGAGCGTACTTTAGCCTTCGGGCTTTCTCGCCCATTACTTCGAAAGAGAAGTGCGCTCAAACCATCAGGTCTTTCAGCTCCGCCTTGTAGGTATGCTTAGCGCTCAGCGCTTTACCACTAGATTCGTTTAGGAGAGATGCTGCCAGATTTTCTACTCGCACTTTAAGTCGAGTCTTTCCGGTAACCTCACTAGGAGCTCTAGTGTTAAACACTGTTTGCTGTCCATATTCCCAGCTTGCTTGGCTCTTCTTGGATGTCGCCTGCTCACTAATTATCTACTTGCCAGTCTATTAATTCTTTTATTAATGGTTGTGAAGAGTTTAAAATCTTACTAATACTGTTTTTCTGAAATTGTATGATTTTTCGGTATTCGTACTGATCTCGTTTATCAGTACTATTTTACTGTATCACTTAACAACTGATGTGTTATCACCTGACATTCAATATGCTACTACTTGATAATTGCTCCTTGTTTTGACATGACTTGTCACCTACCTAATATCACCATCAGGTCATGCTACCACTGACACCCGCATGACGTACTTGATTCTTATAATTATCCCGATAACGGGAATGATGACCTGACATCTTGTTTACAATCTTGATATATTATAGTACAAACTATACTCCTGATACGCCTGCATTCCTGATATTCCTGGCTTGTTCTTGCTCATTCCCAAAATCTGATAATTATCTAATAAACCATTAAAATGAGACAACTTATATCGGGTCGGGGGAAATCTATGGATATCAATACATATTCGTATTTACAGTGGTATTAGGTATGTTGTGCAACTAAAACTTCCGGTCTGACCTGAGTGCCTTCAGGCGACCGAGGGAGTGCTGGCTCCCTCCTTCCTGGTACCATCTTGATAAAGGGCATCCTATAAGACCCTCCTGATCGCCTTACGGTAGGTTACGTTCTCCAGTAATGGAACATCCTGAGCCGTGGTCCCGGGTATGCACGAGACCCACTGTAAACATTGTTAGTTGATACACCGTTGGTTTCCAATAACAAACTTGCTTTACTCAGATGTGGATATATGTGTGCTGGGACGCTAGTTTACATATCTAGACATCTGGGTAAGATGAGTAATAATAATAATATAAGATGCCAACTATGTATCCGTTGCATGTTTTACCGAGTTTGCTTCCATCGGGTTTCACTTTAGGTTTTCGGTTTTATGATTATTATATTAGCGCTACTTATATCTTGCTTTACCACTTGTGTTCTATTCCACTAGTTTCATGCTTTTATCTTATCATACCGCAGTATTCCTTGCTTGATACCACTTGCTGTATAACTACTTGCTCCTGTATGCTTGTGCTCACGACACAGTTTTCAATGCATGTTTATGAGATCACCTAGAGGGGTGAATAGATGACTAGCCATTAATGGTGAATTAATGCGAAATTAAAATTATTTATGCAAACTAAAAACTATTAAGCTAAACACACAAGGTATAACCTAAGAGTGTAGCTGAATTTTGATGAAGAGCTCTAGACTTACTCCTTAAGATTCCTCTAGATAAGAGTTGAGGTGCCGCTATGGCTCTCTTCGTTGAATACAAGTGTGAGCAAACAATCCCCAAGCATATAACAATATAGCACAAGTTATATCAAGCATAAAGTTGAAAGTAATATAAGCATGCAAGATATAAACACAAGTGAGAGATAGAGAGAGAGCAATCGCAAACACGGAAGATCTGTTTCGAGATTCGAGCACCCTTGCTCTACGTCCCTGTCTTCAACACTATGAAGGATTTTCACTAGAATCGATCCCGCCGGATCACTCAGTGCCGCAACACCTACAAGGAGTTCACACTAGAACTCTTGGACTCACTAGTCCCTTTCTTGTTCCTGTAAGAACTACACACCGTAAGCACACTAGTTTGCCGAGGCCGCACCTCTACACTGAGCTCTCACTAGAACTCGAAACAATGCGAACTCGCAAGTCCGCCTCCTCAAAATAAGAATGAACACTTTGATGATCTAAACACTTTGATCACCTAAAATCACTCTCACAACAACTCTCCTATAAGATTGATATAACAATGAAAACTCAAGTATATGTGAGAAAACTAGGATTGAATTGGTGGTGAAAAACTCAAGAAATCACTTTTGAAAACTCTTGATAACTCTCCATTTGATTTAGAAATATTGGCTCTAAAACATGTGGATAAAACCACTGATATAGGTAGAAAAAATTAGGCCAAAAATTCTCTTGAAATCTTGTAGAAAACAGTCCAAGAGAAGCCCCTTTTATAGGCTTCAAAAATGTGGCCGTTAGAGGCTAACTCAGCAGTCTGGACTGCTGGCGGTCGATCGCCCGGTCGACTGGCCAACGGTCAGATTTCTGATTGTTGTGCCAGCGGTCGACCGTAAGCTGGCAAATGACCCAGCGGTCGACCGGGCCATTTCCAGAGAGCAAAGGCTCTCTGGCTGTAAGATCTCTTAACAGTAATACTGTATTTTTATTTTTCCTACAGTATTTATTCTGTTTTACTGATTATTTTTTTAGTCAACTTAATTTATTATTTTCTTTCTTGTGATTATTATTATTATTAAATATGGAAATTTATTTTTAATATAGTAAATGACACTTTGGCTTTATATACTATTGCCATCATTTCTTATTAGTATTTTTAATTACTTATTACTATTACTCTTACTATTAATTGCTATTATTATTTTATTATGATTATTATTATTTCTTATTAATATTAGTAGAGATATTATTTTTAATATTATTAATACTATTTTAGTTATTACTATGTTTTTTGTTAATTATTATTATAAGTGTTTATTATATTATTGTTAATTTCGTTATTGTTATTATCTAACATTACTAATATTAGTTAATGTGAATATTATTATTATTGATTTTTTAATGCTAATTAATATTATTATTGTTTTGTAGTAATTATTATTTGGTGTTATAATTAGTATTATTGATATATATACATATGTTATTATTAATATGATTATTATTATTATTATTATTCTTTCATTTATCCTTTTCACTTTCCTTAGCCCTATAACCCATTACCCTATAGCTCATGACTCATACCCATATCCAATAGGCTTTTCCATTACCCAATACCTATTAGACCCATAAACCCAATACCCCTTATATATAATCTATCATCAAATCCTAACCTAACCCTAAGATAAACTACTAATTCCCCAATCCCCAACACACAGCCGCCACCGTCATCACTCCATCTCCAGGCCATCTCCCTCCATGACAGCCGCTCCATCAACACCCCACCGGCCTTCTTCACTCGTTCTCCGGCGAGAGCCGCGGCTCACGTACCCCCTCCATGGTCGTTCTCTCCTCGCTCTCCTCCACGAACATCTCCGTCGATCCGCAATCACCCATCTTCCTCCTCCGGCACGACCACTTGCCGCCATGTGCCATCACCCCCTGCGTGCCTCCCACCCCTTGGCCGAGTGCAGCCTTGGCCGAGCCTCTTACCCACAGCCGTGGGAATTCCTTGGTCATGCCTCTTCTTCGGCGAGCCTCCGCGATGCACCGCGAGCTCCACCTTGTCGTCTCCTCATGCATTCGAAGCTGCACCCGAAGCCTTGCCCACTTCCATTGGCCGTGAGCTCCCTTCCCCCTTCTCTGTTCATTTTTCATGTAGGTATTTATATTCATGTAAGGGGCAGTGTTTATTAATGTGCACTTCATGTTAATGTAAGTTGTGAAATTGGATGCATGGGGGTGTGTTGCATGAGTGTCTTTAATTGTGTAATTATGTTTATAATTTAGTGTATGGGTTAATAATGAGTGTAATAATAAAGTGTGTTTGTGTGTGCATGGGTTATTCATTCATGTGTGTTTATTCTTGTATGGGATGTCATCTTCTGTCTCTTTGTGGGACGCCGTTGATCGCGGTCGGCGAATGCGAACGCATCCACACCCTTTAAGGCGATATACTCTATCCAACGACATCCTTCGCGGCCCCCGACGCCTCCGCCAGAGCCTCCGTCGGTGCGCCGCAAATTGCCCCGAGGTTAGTGTTATATATGTGTGTGAGGGTAAAGTTGTAATAATTGAGAACTTTAATTAAATATGTAGGGGTATGTTGGTAAATATATATGCATGCATGCAAGTGTGTGTGCGTGGGTTTGTGTATGTGGTTTAATGTATGTATGTATGCATGTATGTGTATATATATAAAGTATATATGCATAGTATATTCTTGATATATTATATGTATATATATGCGTATACTCGTATATAGGTATTTAAGTGTAGGTATGCATGCATGTGTATGTATGTATTTATATTAATGTGTGTTGGTATTTATTTAAGTGTGCATGTATGTTAGTGAATGTGTATACTTATATACGTATATATGCGGGTGTACATGTATGTTTATGGGTGTATATTGTAGAGTGTGTACGTGTACGAGGGTATATTTGTGTGGGTTCATGTGTTTGATTGTGTGTTGCAGTGTTTCAGACCCGTTCGGTGAGATCCGAACCCAGCTACAGGAGACCCAGACCCGATCCAGATTTGTGCTCGTTGTGGACCCAATAGATAGGCGGTTCGAAGACCGATCCATGGGATGATCTGTAGATCAGTACCGGTTCGTGCAGTGAATACCAGAAGGCAAT
The DNA here is from genome assembly GCA_038442645.1 of Agave tequilana. Classification (NCBI taxonomy): domain Eukaryota; kingdom Viridiplantae; phylum Streptophyta; class Magnoliopsida; order Asparagales; family Asparagaceae; genus Agave; species Agave tequilana. The sequence continues at coordinate 18,377 of JAVJIF010017655.1, forward strand.
TTGATTTCGAAACTGTGTCATTTCATGTGAGTGTTTGTTCTTATGTATTCCCCTATTTACCATTGCTGGTATGCGTTTACATGTTACTCTTATCATTTCATGTCACTTTCTGGTATATTTTACCAGTTTGATTACTTGTACCACTTCATGAGGCATTTATGATTATTTACTTTAATTACGTAGTTGATAGGAGCTTGTATCAGTATCATTTCATGTGTTGGTAGTTTGTCGCTGTTGGCTTAGGCCTAGTTTTGATATACCTTAGATAGTGACTTGATTGATCCATTGGTTAGTTGGCCAAAATCATATTTGAGAACAGATGACTTGTTTCATGTAGTGTACTTCTTAGACTTGTTATTCTTTCATTTGGTAATAACTTAGGTGATGATTCATTCGGGTATTGACGATGGACTTGTTATGATGTTACTTTACTAAGAGATTGGATTACTTGATATTTGGATCAGTATATGGACTTAGTTGTAGTTTGGATCGAACTATGATTTATGTTATTTACATTAGATATTGATCAGTATTTAGATGTGACTATTTAGTTGGGTTGTGATTTGGATTGATCTTGAATTAGAGTTGATCTGGGATTTACATTCTTTATAACGAAGCCTGATCTGCATTAAGATGAGATTGACATAGCTGGATTTATAGTTGTGAGTATTTGAGATTTATTTAGATGATATTTTGTTGACGTTGAGTATCAGAAGTAGATATTCTAGACCATAAGTTATTGAGGATGATTCCCTTACTTCGTTATGATTTCAATATCCGTTGACTTGTTGATCTCGAGGATATACTATGTGCTTCATGTTTAGTTATTGATTACTTCAATTAATAGAGATGGAGCTATTGTGATAGTGATCTTGTATTTCAGAGTTATCAGATAGCAGTCATCACTTTATCAGTTATTGATGAGATTATTTGTTGGTGATCATATGATGCGTTCAGAATTTATAGTAGTTGTCAGGTATCTGTATAAGTTATCAGTTGTTAGTGACACATTTGTATTAGTGGATATATCTCCAGTGTCTTATTTCAGATGTCAGATATTAGTTGTCAGCTACTCAGTAGTCAGATATCAGTTTTCAGTTGTCAGATGTCAAATTATCAGCTATTATTGGCATTGGTAGTTGTTGGAGATATCAGTTACTATTATATTTTAAATCACATTGATTGCTTATTAATAAAAGATACCATAACCCGAGGAATAGGGGTAATTGCCTTATGATGCATGTCGTGTATTTTGGAAGGACTTATTATGGTACCGACTTGTGGGTTCCAACCATGGGGAACCAAGGTAGTACTGGCTACCTATTCAGTTGTCAGCTGTCAGGGCTATGCCTGAATTACGGCGCCACACTAGTTGTCTTTTCGTGTGGGGCTGTGGTCTTCAGATATTAGAGCCTTGCGGCTTGTCCTGGTTCAGCGCCTGGGGTGTTAGACCGTGGTACCGGGCATGCATGGTACTCTTCCAAAACACATGCACTACATTAGCAGGTAGTTACAACAACGATAACTTTGTTTGATATGTGGGAAAACGACTGTGGTATTGGACACAGCTAAGTACTATATTAGTTAGGTTAATAATAACCAACCAGACTAGTGACATATGCTAGGTTACATATTTTGACATCAGTTGTTTGTTTATAGGTGTGATAGTTGCCTTTTATCTTATTCATGTTGTTATTCAGTTATCCTTCAGTTCAGCTGTTTATCATGTTATTTAGTTATTATATGACTGCAGTTTATCTTGTTAATATTCTATGCACATTGTTTACGTGCACGAGTTCTCCCTTTACACACACACACTCACCAGGTCGCTTTCTGACGACCCTGAATTTGCATGTCCAGATATTGGACACTTTGTTTCTGTTATTCAGGTGTTCATTGAGACCGTACACTTCGCGAAGAGCTGGAGTTTCTCCCTATTCGATTCCGGTATTCTTATCTTTCTTGCTTTCATATTATTTCCTGATTCTCGTTATATCAGATTCAGTTGTTATTCCAGTCTTTATTCATATGATATAATGCATGGATGCTTATATGTGATATTGCAGTAATCATGATTTATTACAGTTGGTATTTATAGCTTGTTTCGGGTTACTTAAGGCTTAACGCGTATACGTGAGGCATTTTTCTTGCGTATATGCGTCGCCAATTGGCGTCGCCTCTCCGCTCCAGCGTATTTTGGGAAGCAGGGCGTGACACTGGCTGTCGACTGTGCGATCGACCGGCCCTTGACCGTGCACGTTTGTGCACGTCGGTCGACCGCCCGATCGACCGACCTCTGGCTCGGTCGACCATGCGGTCGACCGACAGAAGGCCAAAAATAGGTTTTTAGGGATTTAAAACTCAGTCTTTTTCCTTCAATAAAATCCCATAAATTCTCATAAATTTTACAAAAATAAGTTCAGTGATATACTATGATATACGAACATGTTTGAGTAAAAATCGAAATATGTTACAAACATTTTGAACTATTTTTGTAGTATGAAAGTTTTGCCTTAAACAAAAATCTGTATTTTCCAAAATCGATTTTTTTAAAACTTCTCCAAATACAAAAATAAGATATTCTAAACACTTTATAAGCTTAGTGTGTATGGATATGATCCACTACACATATATGATGAAATATCTATATTTTTGACATTAAGCTCTAAAATAAGTTTTGATAAAACACATGTATATTTTGAAGCTTAAAAACCAAACTGGTATTTTTCTAAAACAAAAACTCTTTTATAAAAACACATATAAATCTTGTGTGTGAGTGTATATGAACTTGAGCAATCCACTAACTAATCTATCCTTTATATCTTATCTAAAAATAACATTTTACTACAAACAAACCTAGACACAAGTCTTCTCTTGAAGGTCTTCTTCTTCTTCTTGACTTGGGCCAAACTTTGATCCAATGAGCTAGACTCCTTTTGAGTACTTGATGCAATCTTGATGCGTGAGCTCTTGAATCGACACGTGCTAACTCCAAAACTTGACTTTAAATCTTTTGTTGAAGTTAAACACCAACTAAGATTGATCAAATATCTGAGACTAATTTAAACACAAGATCATTATTACTATAACTATATGAGTTAATCATCATCAAAACTAGAGCGATGGGCCTTTGGGCCAACAATATCCCCCTTTTTGATGATGACAAAACTCATGGAGTTATATATGCATGGATTAAAGTCAAGCTTCATAGAAGCTCCGCCTTAACTCATGCATAACAATAAACAAATATATATGTACGCATCGGAAAATCACAATTGCAAAATTCTTTTAATTGAATAGAAGATTACAATAGATATAATCTGATTACAAAAGAGAAGAAGTCTCTTGATTGATTCTCCTCTTTATTTAAAGCTGGGTTCTTCACGTGGCGGTAGAGAGTGAGTCTTGTTCTCCATTGACCGGCCGAACGTCAAGTTCTCTTGTGGATCCTCTCTTTGGATCTACTGATGGAGTAGCACAGCTCCTATCAGTAATGGAATCTCAAAGAGATTTAAAGAACTTGAACTCAACAAGTTAACAGAAAGAGTTGAACTCTTTCCATGCTACAAGAGCTTCGAGGCCGAACTCTGCTGAAGTGGCTCTCCCCCTTGCCTACGACTTCTTAGATTCCTTCACCAGAACTCTCCCCTTCAACCCCTTTTTAGAGGTCCCCCTCCATGGGTCCCCTTACATCCCCTTAGAGAGGTCTCCTCTTTTTTCTCCTCTTCCCGTCCCTAGCTATTCATAGCTATTTATGGAGGAATTGGGGTGTAACCAACCCCTTAAATCTCTCCATAATGGGAGGGGTGTAACCAACTCCTTAAATCTCTCTATAATGGGAAGTATTTCCCATTATGTGGAGAGAAAATTGGAGTGTAACTGCCCCCTTAAAACTCTCCATTAATGGGGATTAATATCTCCTTTAACTGGGGAAAACGTGTAAGTGACTGACGCAGTCATGACTGACAGTTACAGGAGAAATGTGGGTCCGCGTTAAACGCAGACCTCACTCTGATGTTAAGACGCGGAACTTACAGCCTCGAGTCTGTGTTGGAACGCGGAGCTGCTCAGGCTTGCGTTTGAGTTGAAATGCGGAGCTGGCTAAGGTCCGTGTTTGACAAAGGACGCAAGGTTTGCATCTGGTGACCTCCACGTCTGAGAAAGGACGCGAGGTTCGCGTTGGGCGATCTCCGCGTCTGAGAAAGGATGCTGGGTCTGCGTCTGGTGACCTCCTCGTCTAACAAAGGACGTGATGTCCGCATCTGAGGCTGGAAAGCGATCTCCACGTCTGGGAGGTTCGTGTCTGAGGCTTTGTTTTCAGTAATTTTTTTGATAGCCTACAGAACCCCCTCCAAAGTTTTTGAAACTCTGTGATTGACTGAGACGGATTTCGAAATACTTTGGATTTCGGTTGAATCTGGACTTTCTGTAATCAGACGACATTCTTCTGAGAGGCAGTCTCAAGCTTGATCTTATCTAGATTCTGGTCTTCGTGAGTGTACTATTGAACTGCCTGAAGCCTCCAAGAAAGATCGTTGTAATTTGATTGTCAGTATATTTTTGAACCGGTAGAGTTGTCAATTACCTTTGCCAGTGTACTATTGAAGTGATTGCAGTCGCAGAGAAATACTCATTGTATTGGGGGAGAGAAAGAGGATGCAACTCTCACAGACGCGATTCTGGCACACTGATCAAGTGGCGAAGCGAACTTCACCAAAGTTGAGACGCGAATCTCAATTGTTGTAGAGACGCACTAGCTTTCAATTACTATAGAGACGCAACCTTTACTTGCTATTGGGACTCGACTCTTAAGTTCGTTGAGTCGCAGCTCTATGCTTGAGACGTGAAGTTCACGCTCAAAGCTTCTTCGAAAGAGTTTTAATTGCCAGAGGTGTCATATGAACTTAGCAAATTAAATAACTCTACTAGGAAAATTTGAGAAGGTTACTGTCAGAGGTGTGATGTTAACTTGACAGTGAGATTTGGACTTGTGTTTTGAACAAGTTTTGTGGACTTGCTATTCTAGTGATGAAAATAACAAGTGAAATTTGATCCGCTAGGGATTATGCCAGAGTCTATCATTAGAGGTTTAGTGTTAACATGACTAGAACTCTGCTGGGAATGAAAGTTTGCTGTCAGAGGTATGATATTAACATAACAGCGATTGATTTTGCGATCTACGCAATTTAAGTGGACCTGTCATGCTGTTGAAGAGAATGACAAGTGATTGGATTTGTTGAAGATCCATGGAGATTTTTACCGACAGAGGTGTAATGTTAACGTGACGAGTTTGGATTTACAATTTGAGCAAATTGAATTGTCAGAGGTGTGATATTAACTTGACAAAGATGTGTGCTAGAGGTGTGATATTAGTTTAGCACCACGAAAGTCTCATTTTCACTGAGAAAATTGAGAGAAGATCATTGTCATAGGTGTAATGTTAACTTAACAATGAAATGAATGCTAGAGGTGTGATGTTTAACTTAGCATTGAAAGATCTGGTTTTCACGGAGAAAATCGAGAAGATCACTGTCATAGGTGCAATGTTAATTTAATACCGATTGATTTTGCGATATGAACAATTTTGATGACTTGTCATTCTATTGATAAGAATTGACAAGTGAAGTTTGGAATGTCAGAGGTGTAGTATTAACTTGACAATTTAGTTAATTTGTGACTCCATATAGAGAAGCGACAAGTGAAGCTAGTACTCGCTGGGGATTATTGAAACTTTCCATTGTTAGAGATTTGATATTAAACTTAACAATGATTGTATTTGTGGACCTGCAACTCTATGGAAGAAAATTAGTAGGAGATTTTGGTAGAAAATAAAATGAACTGTCAGAGGTTTAATATTAATGTGACAATCATTGATTTCCTAGAGGTATGTAAAATTCGCTGTTAGAATTGTAGTATCAATATAATAGCGAGAAATTTTAATGAGTTTCATTGTCAGAGGTTTAATATTAACTTGACAGAATTCACTGGGTATTGAAAATCTGGTTTGTCAGAGGTTTATTGTTAACATGACAAGTCCCAGCTCATTTGGTTGGAGTAATGAACACAGGTATTTTTGTAGGCCTACCAATATGTGAGTGAGAATTGGTAGGAGATTTTGGAGGAGAGGATGGGACCAAGTCCCTCAAGGTTTTTAGCAAACCTTCTATTCAGGGTCGTGCTTCTGCATCTGAGAAAGGACGCGAGGTCCGCGTTTGACGACCTCCGCGTCTGACATTGGAACGCGAAGTCTGCGTCTCTTAGAGGAGTTTGAGCTTGAAGCCTTAAAGGCTAAAAACTGACGGCTCGGTCATCTGAAAGTTGCAGTGACAATTAGAGAGCACCGCCGAGATGAACTGCTCGCAATGACACTCGAAGCCATGGGATGAGAGCTTCTCAGTTCATATTTGAACTTGGCCTCTTGGCGCTGAGCGCGAACCTCGCGTTTCTGAAGTGAAACGTGATGATCACGTGTCTTGCACTTTTGAATAGAAACGCGAAGGTCATCCTTTAACACTGTCAGCGACTCTCGCATTTTAAAATTGAAACGCTAAGGTCACGTTCTGGCGCAGCCTTTGGGCTGAACGTGGGTCTCGCGTTCTTGAAGTGAGACGCAGATCTCGCGTTTTGGCACAGCTTGAGGCTGGACGTGAACTTCACGTTTTGGCGCTGAAACACGTAGCTCGTGAACGTGAACATCACGTTTTGTTGCAGAATTCGGGGCTGAAAACGATCTTCGCGTTTGGTACCAAAACGCGGAGGTGAAAGCGAGCTATGTTTGCTAATGGTGAACTGACGTCTTTGTCGACGATCAGCAATCTGTTTGGCTCGTAGGAGTTGATGCGAACCCCTGATAAATTGAGTTTGCTGAGCCTTGGGAGGAGTTTTGCGGCGAGATTGGCCTCCACCACTGTGTTGGTCGTGAGCCAAGACAATTGGCCTTGCGGGTCTCTTGAGAGACGTTATCGCAAATCATATTATCTCCACAGGAGGTTTTCAGAACCTCAAGAAAGGTTGAGCCACTTGTTTTGTCAAAAAGCGTAGGCTTGAGAGCGAGTCTATGCTTGAGACTTTAGGGCTAATAGAGCCCGATGAGAGAAGTTATTCGAACTTCTCTTGGTCGAATTCGATGATGAGCAATTCGACGGTTTATCTGAGAAGCTTTAGATCGGCTTGCGCTACAGTCTTCTCATTAGTAGAGAAAACAGATCCCCAGTGGACTCGCCATCTTTTGTACGCGTCGGAAAATCACAATTGCAAAATTCTTTTAATTGAATAGAAGATTATAACGGATACAATCCGATTATAAAAGAGGGAAGAATTGTTGAATTTCCTATTTGTTTAATTCTGGGTTCTTCACGTGGCGGTGGAGAGTGAGTCTTGTTCTCCGTTGACTGGCCGAACGTTAAATTTCTCTTGTGGATTCTCTCTTACCAACATAAAATCATGTCACGTCCCGTTTCCCAAAATACGGAATACGAGTACGTGACGATGGCCAACAGATACTCAAGAAGAGTGAAATCTCTTCCATGAGTACCTTAGGCTGTCAATAACAAGCATGATAGCACACATATATGTACATACAACCAAGCACAGGGATAAAATCACATATATGAAAACTGAATCATAAACAATATCATCCGCTATATCTGAATAAAATAAGTCAAGAAAGAAAACTAAACTCACCGGAGAACAGCTGAACCAGAATATAATCTACGAATAACTCTCTATATCAGCTTTCTGATCTAAATACTGAAAAATAATATAAAGGTCCGTCAGAAGCAGACTAGCAAGTGTACACGATTCCCTTTCTTTTGACTTTGCTGTTAACTATGAAATTATCTTTGGACTCCTAACTCTCGATATCGTGTTCGTTATTACCAGTATTGTCTCGTAATTCTGTTAAATCTTCTATGATTTTACAGACAATTCTTCTGTTTCGATATTATTTCATGATCTCGTTGCATGGTCTTATGTATCATGCTTGCATCTCGTTCATGCATGCAACAAACTTAAATTGGCATGATTGCTTGTATGTGGTAGACTGATTTATTGACATGAAATTTATACTGATCATGACAAATACTTTGATCTGGACCTTGAGGATAACTGGATAATAATGAAGCACGATTGATAGTTAAGATTGTGTATTGATTGATATTGTGATCCTGATATTACTAGAAATTAATCGAGAAAATCAACTTTTATAGTTTGAGAAATTATTTCCTGTTATTATTATTACCTTCAGTTCTCGATACTGCTAAATATATTGTTCTTATTGTTGGCCCAAGATTATAATCAACCGGTTTTTTGAGTTTTGATGATCACAAAACATATATAGTTATTTGTACTAATCATTTTTTGGTGTTTAAGTGAGTTTCAGGGTTTCAAGGATTCATCATGTGCACTTCCCTAAAGGAAAGTTGCTTTGACTCAAGTCGGTTCGTTTCGGGTTCAAAACATCAAGTTTTTCAAGAAAATACCAAGCTATTCAAGATCATGGAGAAGCCCACTTGAAGTCTTTATTGTCTCCTATAACCTATGTAAGAGTTAGTTTGTTAAAGTTTGAGGTTGTGTTAAGTTGGCTCAAGAACACACACTTTTTAAAATACGGTTTTTGTTTTTGGCTTTTGATTTAAGTTCATGCTTTGACTTCTATACATGACTCAAATTTTTATAAATTTTATATCTTGTTTATATCATGTATACCTACCTTTTCAGCATGATACTTAGTCATATATCCTTATAAAACTAATTTGAAAAATTTCCAAAATTCAGAAAAAATCCTATAAAAATTCTGTTTCAGGCCTGTCGGTCGACCGGGCCGGTCGACCGGTCTTTTCAGGCCTAGCCGGTTGACCGGGCCGGTCGACTGAGCCTTGAGTCTAGGACGTGCATGTTTTGTGCACGTTTGTCGGTCGACCGACCGGTCGACTGACTGGAACCACTTTGTTCTCTGTTTTTGGTCAGTTGACCGGGTCAGTCGACCGACAGTTCTAAACATTATTTTCTTTTGGCTTCCGGTCGACCGACCGGTCCAACGGCTAGTTGCCAATTGTGTTGGCCCAAAGGCCTTCCACCCTAGTTTTGATGATGATTAACTCATGTAGTTATGTTTACTAATAATCTTGTGATTTTAGTTTCTGATCTTATAACAAGATATTAGTTGGTGATTGCTTCAAAAAGAGGAGTTTAGAAGCTTTCACATGGTGATTCCGGTGCCCGAGCTTCAAGATTACTCATTTGCACTCGGTGGATCACGGTTTGGGATCGAGTCTACTTGAAGATTGAAGATCGTCAAGAAGACTTAGGTATCCTAGTTTAGTGTTTAGTGTGTTTAGATCCATTTGTAAAGCTTAGAATAGTTGATATGCTCAAGTGCACAACACACACAAGTTTTATGTTTGGATATTGGTTTTTCGGTTTTTAGTTTAACCGATATTTGTTTTCATGAATAGATTGATCAAAACAAGTTTAAATAGTTTATATGTATAATAGATGTATTCTAGTTATACATACATGCTTACATGACTTATACAAACTTATTTTGACTTTCCTATTCATATATTTAAAAATCCAAGTTTGATAAAAATACATGTTTTGATTTTTGATAAAAATGATAAGACACAAAAATAGTTCATATTGATTGATATTTGAGCCAAACTTTTTATCACATGTTTATGTATCAATGCAAAATGATAAAACTATTTTTGGGTATTTTTATAAGAGATAAAAGAATTTTTAAAAATATTATAACTTATGTTTTTCTGCCCAGAACAGTGTCTGTCAGGCCAGGTCGGCCGACCGCATGGGTCGATCGAATCATAGGCCAGTTGACCCGTACGGTCGACCGACGTGCACAGAACCGTGCACGTCTGGCACACATTGGGACGGTCGGCCGGGCGGCCGACCGGACCAGAGAGCTCTGCTCTCTATTTATTTGGGTCGACCGGGCGGTCGACCGGGTTGCCCCAACGGTCACATTTCTGACCGTTGGCGGTCGGCCGGGACGGCCGACCGGTAGCCTGTCAGGCTGCTAGATCAGCCTAACGGCTAGTTTTGTTTTGGGGCTATAAATACCCCATTGTTTGGTGTTTTTAAAAAAGACTTTAAGAGCCAAAATTCTCTGATATACAAGTGTTTTTAACAAGTTTTCAAAAGTATTTTTGGGCTTTAAACTTCCAATCTTATTTATTTTAGGTTTTTGAAAAAAATCAAAGAAAAGAGTATTTTGGGAGATTTGTGTTTGTTCTTCATTTCCATTATCTTCAAGAGTTTTCCCAAGATTATTTCTTTGAGTTTTTGTTTTCCAAATACCTAGTTTTCCACACTTGAGCCTATCTTCTATCCTAATCTATTTAGGATCTTTGTTTTGTGAAAAAAGAGAAAAAGGAAAGAGGTTTGTGGTTGAGACATACCACTTATTGTAAACCCTTGATTTCTTGAGTTGCTCCCTCTTTGGTAGAGGTTGAGGTTGTTGTATTGGGTTGGTGTTTGCTCCCTCTTTGGTAGAGGTGGAGATTGGTGTTTACTCCCTCTTGGTGAGGTGGAGTTGGTTGTTGGTTTGTATCCCTCAAGTGTGAGGTGGATCGGTTGTTGTATTGGCTACGGGCCTACCCCTCGGTTGTGAGGCGATGTTTGAGAGAGGAGCTCGGTACTCCCTTGTTGTAACAAATCCTCTTCGGTAGAGGTTTCCTCGGTGGGAGTATAGAGGATTGGAAATCCTTCACGGTGGTGAAGGCGGGGATGTAGAGCTAGGGGCTCGAACCTCGAAACATATCTTGGCCTTTGCGTTTGATCCATTGTCTCTCTAACTCTCTCTCTATTTGTGTTGTGCAAAGCATCATTCATATCATACATATCTATTTGCTTGTGTTGTCCTTGCATTGATTCGTTTTGCTTATTCATTATATGCTTGGATTGCTTTGTGTGTGCCTCACTTGTACTTAACCACAAGAGCTTCACATAGCACCTCAACCCATTCAAGGGGAATCAAGAGGAGTTAGTCCAGAGCCCTTCACGAGAATTCGGCTACACTTGTTGGTTGTACTAAGTGTGTTTGCAAAATTTTTTTAAGCTTCCACATTTAGAGCATTTAGTTTCTAGATTAGCACTTTCACCTATTCACCCCCCTCTAGGTGATTTACAATTGGCATCAGGGCACTTTCAATTGGTATCAGAGCCAACGCTCCTGATTCTTAGGCTTAACATCCTAGGAGTGAGATCCATTTGTTTGCTAATCTTGTTTGCATTTGCTTGTTTGCACACATATAGTTTGGACCCATGGACTTCATGACCCCACCTATGTTTGACCCTTCCAACATTCTTATTTGGAAGACTAAGATGTCCATCTATTTATAAACCTTAGGCTTGCATGTATATCTTGCCGCTACGAAGAAATGCTATCTTGGTAGTAGCAATCATATAGGGGCCAATGCACAAGCCCTTGAAGCCATTAGAAGCACATTAAATAAAGAATATCTTATGCATGTTTCTAATCTTGATTCCGCCTTTGCAGTGTGGAACAAATTGACAACCACCAACACCTCCAAGCTTCAAGTGCAAATCCAAGAGGAGGAGTCTAGTGGAGAATCCAAGTCACAATGCTTGATGGTCCAAGGGAATGACTCCCTTGAGGTACTTTCGGAATCTCAACTAGATAGTGATGATTGTGCTAGTTCTTCAAATGATTTTGTTGATCCCCATGCTTTGAATGAAGAACTATCTATTGTTTGTGAAAAGTTAATAGAAAAATATAAAATTTTGAAAAGAAAAGTCTAGGCCTTGAAAAAGAAAATAAAAGTTTAAATTCTAGACTTGACATTGTTTTGCAAGAGAAGGTTGAGGTCTATAATGAAAGGGATTCATTGAGATCTCAACTAGACCTTGTTCTAAAAGAAAATGAGTTTTTAAAATCTAAAAATGATTGCGAAACACTTTTGAAGAAAAATGAAAACTTGTCTTCAAAAATTAATTTTGTTTTAAAAGAGAATGATTCTTTAAAATTAAAAATTGCATCTTTTTCTTGTTTAAAGAAAAATGAAGTTTTGAAAAATAAGATTGATTCACATGTTTGCCATGCTAGTGTAGCCTCTTCATCTAGCCTACCTATTGCATGCACCTCTTCTTCTAAGATTAATGATGATTTTTGTTTGTTGAAGAAGAGAGTGGATTGTTTGGGCTCCACTTTGAGTCATTGTGCCAAGAGCCATACACGTTTGGAAACTTTGTTTCGAAAGAAACAAGTTCCATCTTTTCATGCACACCCTCCACGGCATACACATGCTCCTCACGGACACACCCATCACATGTATGCTCATGTGTACACTTGTACACATTGCGAACGTATGGGCCACCTTGCTAAATTTTGCTTTGATAGATTACATAATGTAAATTTAGCAAAGAAGTTTGTTTGGGTTAGAGAAGGTACTAACCCCCATGGACCCAATAAGATATGGGTACCAAAGATCACCCCTCTTATATTTGATGTAGGTGTGGGCTCTCACATGACGTGAGAGTTGCCGTACCTTGGAGTGGATGCGTTCCGAGCTTCATGGAAATCAATTGGATGCATCACTTTCAAGGAAGTTTGGTGGGACAACCACCATGTTTTGGAGTCTTGGAGAGTTGCCTCATAGGTTTTGGTAACGGTCTCTAACTCCTTATTTATGTTTGCATGCTTTCCATGTTTATCATTTATAGCATGTTTGATGTTTATTGATTATTATGACAATGCCATATTTATTAAATCCTTGACATACATGTTTAGCATTTTGAGACACCCATGTTTAATATGGATTATTATTTTGTGTTCTCGTATTTGATTAGCTATCATGTACATCATAAATCTAATAACATGTGAATTTGCATAATAATCACGTTTATGTTTATCATGTTGATTTATGGTTTGTTTTATGCTTCATGCTTTGATTACATGTTTAGATGTTAGTTTTCATTAAGACTAGGTATATATTTGTACATATAGTGGATCACAAATAAATCTATATATGTTTGAGCTTGAATGCGTATTTGAACCCATTAGATGTGCTAGTATAGTCTAGTTTTGATGATTCATACATTTTAAACTTGTATTCCCATTTTGTTTTATTTTATGATCATGTGTTTTTATTTCATGTATATGTCTATTTTGCCAAACTTTAAGTTATACATGTATACCCCTTGAGTCATTTGCCTTTCATGCAAATCTATACATATGGACAATTGTGTTTAGGGATATGTATGTATACTTTTTATGTTGACAAATCATACATATACCTTGAAATGAAATTTGTTTTTTTAATGAAAATTTAGTTTTTCATGTTTCCATATGTTTATGTTTAACTTCATGTATATGTCTATTTTATCCAAATTATTGTTATACATATACATCCTTTTGAGCCATATGCCTTCATGCATGTATCTTTGTGGACTCGTTGTGTTTGGATATGTATGTACACTTTAATTTGTATAGGACATACATATACCTTGAAGATTAAATAAGTTTTGATGATTTTCATGTTTTCGTGTTTTAAGGAATATTGAGCTTAATTGTCAATTTTCATGATTATGTGTTTCACATAACACTTGCTCACTCACCTCTTTTACAATGTTTCTCATGATTGTGTTTTTCATGAGTATGTTTGAGCTTAATGGATTTTGAGTGTTTTTAGTGCCATGTGGATTTCATGTTTCATGAAAAATATTTTTGTTTTATTCCTTGCTTGAAGGATTTCGTACTAGTTTACAAATTTTCCATTTAACTAGTTACGGTATTCTTCATATGGTAGAGTTTTTCAAACAAAGCTTATTTTCAAATCTATTTTTTTGAAAACCCCTACATTCAATGGGAGGTTGGATGGGAGATCGTGTTCATGTATGCTTTAAAGTGAAAATCATTTAAAACTTGAACCATGATTGGGAGGTAGTAAGAAGAGATATACACTTGATCATTATTGTTGTTTCAATTGGTATCATTGAATTCTTTCAATTGCTATCAATATTGACATTTTTGTATACTCATATATTTTTGTATATGTATACTTACACTTCAAAGAGTATCAATTTCAATTGGTATCTATTTTCATACATATATATGTTTGTGTTTATGCTAAGCTTGAGCTTCAATTTTGTTTTAATTGATTATTTTTAAATTGGTATCAAGCCTACGCATCGTTTTAGTTGGTGTTTCATAAAGGGGGAGAAAATTTAATTTTGTCTTTCAATTGGTATTTGTACTCCCATACTTTATGATTGAAAATTTAAATTTGGTATCATATGTTCAAAATGAAAATTATTTACAATTGGTATCAAAATTTTTGTTTAGACATTCAAAATTTATTATGTTTAATTTCAATTGGTATCAAGATTTTCATGTGTTTTGCTTAAAATTGGTATCAATATTTTTTTGTTTGTTTCCTTTCAATTGGTATCAAGATGCTATTCTTTGACATATTTTCAATTGGTACCTTAATTGATTGTCACCCCTAATTGGTTTTGTTTTTGTTTTAGACAAAAAGGGGGAAAAAATGTATTGATTTAGTTTTGCTTTTACCCTTTATTGATGATTGATTCTTTGTATTAAAAAGGGTGAGAAGATTTTGTTTTGTTTTGATTGTTTACCCGTTTGTTGATGATTGACAAAAAGGGGGAGAAAGATTTTGAGTTTGATTGAGTTTTATATATGCATGTTTATGTTTTGCATATATTAAGTTTAATTATTAAGTTTAATTTGTTTAATTTTAATTGGTATCTAGAACATGTTTTTGTTTTGAACATTTCATTGGTATCTAGAACCTTTTATTGTTTATGCATTTCTATGCATTCATGTTTAAGAGCCTTCATTGTATATTCATTATGTTTACTTGTTTATGCATGGTTAAGGGGGAGCTTCTTTGAAGCTTAACTTTAATCCATGCATATATAACTCTATAAGTTTTGTCATCATCAAAAAGGGGGAGATTATTGGCCCAAAGGCCTTCCACCCTAGTTTTGATGATGATTAACTCATGTAGTTATGTTTACTAATAATCTTGTGATTTTAGTTTCAGATCTTATAACAAGATATTAGTTGGTGATTGCTTCAAAAAGAGGAGTTTAGAAGCTTTCACATGGTGATTCCGGTGCCCGAGCTTCAAGATTACTCATTTGCACTCGGTGGATCACGGATTGGGATCGAGTCTACTTGAAGATTGAAGATCGTCAAGAAGACTTAGGTATCCTAGTTTAGTGTTTAGTGTGTTTAGATCCATTTGTAAAGCTTAGAATAGTTGATATGCTCAAGTGCACAACACACACAAGTTTTATGTTTGGATATTGGTTTTTCGGTTTTTAGTTTAACCGATATTTGTTTTCATGAATAGATTGATCAAAACAAGTTTAAATAGTTTATATGTACAATAAATGTATTCTAGTTATACATACATGCTTACATGACTTATACAAACTTATTTTGACTTTCCTATTCATGTATTGAAAAATTCAAGTTTGATAAAAATACATGTTTTGATTTTGGTAAAAATGATAAGACACAAAATTAGTTCATATTGATTGATATTTGAACCAAACTTTTTATCACATGTTTATGTATCAATGCAAAATGATAAAACTAATTTTGGGTATTTTTATAAGAGATAAAAGAATTTTTAGAAATACTATAACTTATGTTTTTCTGCCCAGAACAGTGTCTGTCAGGCCAGGTCGGCCGACCGCATGGGTCGACCGAACCATAGACCGGTCGACCCGTACGGTCGACCGACGTGCACAGAACCGTGCACGTCTGGCACACATTGGGACGGTCGGCCGGGCGGCCGACCGGACCAGAGAGCTCTGCTCTTTGTTTATTTGGGTCGACCGAGCGGTCGACCGGGTTGCCCCAACGGTCACATTTCTGACCGTTGGCGGTCGGCCGGGCCGGCCGACCGGTAGCCGTCAGGCTGCCAGATCAGCCTAACGGCTAGTTTTGTTTTGGGGTTATAAATACCCCATTGTTTGGGGTTTTTAAAAAAGACTTTAAGAGCCAAAATTTCTCTGATATACAAGTGTTTTTAACAAGTTTTCTAAAGTGTTTTTGGGCTTTAAACTTTCAATCTTATTTGTTTTAGGTTTTTGGAAAAATCAAAGAAAGAGTATTTTGGGAGATTTGTGTTTGTTCTTCATTTCCATTATCTTCAAGAGTTTTCCCAAGATTATTTCTTTGAGTTTTTGTTTTCCAAATACCTAGTTTTTCACACTTGAGCCTATCTTCTATCCTAATCTATTTAGGATCTTTGTTTTGTGGAAAAAGAGAAAAAGGAAAGAGGTTTGTGGTTGAGACATACCACTTATTGTAAACCCTTAATTTCTTGAGTTGCTCCCTCTTTGGTAGAGGTTGAGGTTGTTGTATTGGGTTGGTGTTTGCTCCCTCTTTGGTAGAGGTGGAGATTGGTGTTTACTCCCTCTTGGTGAGGTGGAGTTGGTTGTTAGTTTGTATCCCTCAAGTGTGAGGTGGATCGGTTGTTGTATTGGCTACGGGCCTACCCCTCGGTTGTGAGACGGTGTTTGAGAGAGGAGTTCGGTACTCCCTTGTTGTAACAAATCCTCTTCGGTAGAGGTTCCCTCGGTGGGAGTATAGTGGATTGGAAATCCTTCACGGTGGTGAAGGCGGGGATGTAGAGCTAGGGGCTCGAACCTCGAAACATATCTTGGCCTTTGCGTTTGATCCATTGTCTCTCTAACTCTCTCTATTTGTGTTGTGCAAAGCATCATTCATATCATACATATCTATTTGCTTGTGTTGTCCTTACATTGATTCATATTGCTTATTCATTATATGCTTGGATTGCTTGTGTGTGTGCCTCACTTGTACTTAACCACAAGTGCTTCACATAGCACCTCAACCCATTCAAGGGGAATCAAGAGGAGTTAGTCCAGAGCCCTTCACGGGAATTCGGCTACACTTGTTTGTTGTACTAAGTGTGTTTGCAAAATTTATTTTAAGCTTCCACATTTAGAGCATTTAGTTTCTAGATTAGCACTTTCACCTATTCACCCCCCCTCTAGGTGATTTACAATTGGCATCAGGGCACTTTCAAATTGGACCGCCGGTCGACCGACAGCCGTCTCCAGCCGCCAACGGCTAGTTTTCTGAGATTTTGTATTGGGTTTTGTTGGAGATTTTGGTGTCAGCTAATTCTGAAATTTTGGCAGCTATTTTCTGACCTAATAACCTAGTCCTAATCATATTTGATCCCCTCTAATCCTATAAATAGTAGGGATTGGGCACTTGCAAAATACAAGAGATATACCTAGTTTTTCAAGTTTTCAAAAGAAAGAAAAAGTTTCAAAGACTTTCAATTCTCTAGTGCATTCTTGGCTATTGGTTTTTGAGTTGTTTTTCAAAGCAAATTTTTATTACAACTGAGCTTGTTTTTCTCACTACACTTCTTGAGCCAAAAACCCTCCTCATTCTATAAGGAAGTTGTAAAGAGAAGTTTGTGATCTTTTGTTGATCACTTGGTTACTTATTCTTCTTGTGTTGAGATCCCTCTTCGGTAGAGGATTGTAATTGGTGGAGTTCGGTACTCCGGTCTTCGGTAGACCTTGTAATCATTCCTCGGTGGATATAGTGGAAACCCTTCATGGCGGTGAAGGCGGGGAGTAGAGCGGTGGCTCGAACCTCGAAACAAATACTTTGTGTTTGCGATTGCTTTTCTTATTGCTCTATACTTCTACCTTGTGTTATTGCTCTTAATTTCTAGCTTGATATATATCTTGTGTGCACTCCAATATTACATCCATTTCATTCCTTGCTATATTGTCGATCATTACTCATACAACAAGATTGTAATACGCACCTCAAATTCTTATTTAGAGGAATCACGCGGAAGAAGTTCAGAGCCCTTCACCGGGTATTCGGCTTCTAATCTTGTTTTGGGCGATCGTTGCATCCTATATTCATACTTGTTCAAAAAGATCTTAAGATTAGCATTAACACCTATTCACCCCCTCTAGGTGTTTTACAATTAGTATCAGAGCTTTGGTCTCTAGGCTCTTTGCTTAACAACCTTAGAGAGATCCTTATTGCTAATCATTTTTCATTCACTTAGTAAACATGGCCGAAGGAATTAAGACCCCACCAAAGTTTGATGGCCTTAACTTTCCCATATGGAAGGTTAAGATGACCGTATTTTTACAATCCCTAGGAAGCCGAGTTGCGAAGGCGGTGACCAAACCATTTAGTGTACCCACCGTGATAAGGACACTTGGTCCGATATAGAGACTAAAGAATTTGATGCTAATATTAGGGCACACTATGCATTAATCCAAGCACTTAATGATGATGATATCTCTAGAGTTATTCATTGTAAATCCGCACATAAAATTTGGACTCACTTGCTTGTCACACATGAAGGGACTTCACAAGTTAAGAGGGCTAAAATAGACCTTCTTCGGTCCCAATATGAAAACTTTTCTATGCAAGAAAATGAAACCATAGATGATATGCTTACAAAATTTATAAAGATTACTAATAGACTTTCTTCTTTAGGTGATGCTATTAACAACGATCAAAAGGTGAGGAAGATCATTCGTGCTCTCCTTCCATCTTGAGAAGTCAAAGCCACTACCTTGAAGGAACTTAATGACAAGGAAGAAATGGAGCTTATAGGTCTCATTGGGAACCTCAAGACCCATGAGATGGAGAGAAAAGCAAGAGAAGAAATGGCTCCCTCCAAGAAGAAAACTATTGCCTTCAAGAGTCATTCAACATACTCCAATGAAGACGATGAAGAAGAAGATGATGAGGAGCTTTCATTTCTTGTTAAGAAAGTTCGGAGAATGTATAACAAGGCTAAGTTCCAAAATAAAAGGAGATGGCAAGGCAAAGAAGAAAAGAAAATTATTTGTTTCAATTGCCAAAAGCCGGGTCATATTATTGCGGAATGCCCGGATAAAGTCAAGCCCTCCACCTCCAAGAAGCCATATAGAAAGAAAGCATTAAAGGCTACTTGGGATTCCGAGAGTGAATCCGAGGAGGATGTCAACACCGCCAACATGTGCTTCATGGCAAATGAAAACACAAGCAAGGTAATTCCAATACTCTTATTGATTGTGAACTTTTCATGGATGAACTAGGAGAAGCATTTGAAGAACTTTCCCATAACTATGACTTTCTTAAAAAGAAGTATTTGAAAATGAAAAAGGAAAATGAATCTTTAAATCACAAAGTTTTCACTCTTTGAAAAGAAAAGGATGAATTGCTTTCTATACTTGTTTCTACACAAAAGAATTTTGAGAACTATAAAATATCTTGCAAAGGTAAGTTTCCACAAATTAATGAAAATTAAATTTCTATGCTAAAAGAGAAAATTGATTCTTAGGAATTGTTTTGAAAAAATGTGAATTTGATAAGAATAGATTAGAGGCTATGTTTCCTAAGAAACAAGTCCCTAAGAAACATTCTCATGCTATTCATGCTCATGTTCATAAATCACAACCTTTACATCATGCCAAACACCCTAAACATGTACACACTCCACACACACATCATGCATACATGTATGGTAAAGTATTTTCATGCACATATTGTTGCCGTAAAGGTCATTTAGTTAGATTTTACTATGATAGACTTAATGCTTCACATCATAATGTTTGGGTTTGGAATACTAACTAAGGACCCAAGAAGATTTAGGTACCAAAGTCAACAAATTTATTAAATGATGTAGGTATGTTCCAAGGCCCAACGATGTAAAGGATTGTGGTATCTTGATAGTGGTTGCTCAAGGCACATGACTTGAGATATCAACAACTTTGCAACCCTATCAAGATACCATGAAGGTGGCACCATCACCTTCGGAGATGATGCCAAAGGAAAAATCATCGGTATTGGTAATGTTAAACTTGGTACATCTCCTTTAATAGAAAATGTTGTTTTGGTTGATGACCTCAAGCATAACCTCTTGAGTGTTAGTCAACTTTGTGACAAAGGTTTTGATGTTGTTTTTGATAATTTAGCTTGTAGAGTTATTGATAGACAATCTAATACATGTATATTTTCCGATTTTCGTGAATGCAATGTTTCCATGATTGACATGTCTAATATGTTTTGCAATGCTACTTGTTTAAAAGCCCTTAATGATGACTCTTAGTTGTGGCATAGAAGATTAGGCCACATTTCTTTTGACCAGCTATCTAGGTTAAACAACATGGATATGGTGAAAGGTATTCCTTGCTTGAACTTTGATAAGGACCGCGTTTGTGACGCGTGCCAACTTGGGAAACAAACCAAGTCTTCTTTTAAGTCAATCAAGGATATCATGACATCACGTCCCTTGGAGTTGATCCATATGGATTTGTTTGGTCCTACACAAACCAAAAGTCTAAGTGGGAATCGTTTTGCTTTATTTTAGTTGATGATTTCTCGCGTTTTACTTGGGTTTTCTTTTTAGAGCACAAAAATCAGCCTTTTCATATTTTCAAGCTTTAAGAAAAGAGTTGAAAAGGAAAAAGATTCTTCTATCTTAAGAATAAGAAGTGATAGAGGTGGTGAATTCAATAACCTACCCTTTACCACTTTTTGTGAAGAATATGGAATTAAGCATGAACTATCTTGTCCTAGAACTCCACAACAAAATAGAGTAGTAGAGAGAAAAAATCGGACATTACAAGAGATGGCTAGGACAATGATTAATGAATATGGTCTCCCTCATTATCTATAGGCCGAGGACGTTAACACATCTTGCTATATATCAAATCGAGTTTTCTTATGCAAAAATACTTCAAAAACATCTTTTGAGATCTATTTTTCTAGAAAGCCAAATGTTTCTTACTTTAAGGTTTTCGGTTGTAAATGCTTTGTTTTGAATACTAAAGACAATTTAGGAAAATTTGATGCAAAGTCTTATGAAGTAATTTTTGTTGGATATTCTAATACTAGAAAGCTTACAGAGTTTTAACTATTGAAGAATCTATTCATGTAAAGTTTGAGGAATCTAATGTGTTTGTTAAGAATGTTATAGAAATAGATGCTTTAAATGAAGATATGGAGAGAGCTACTTTAAGGGACTCACCTACTATTGAAGACATGCCAAAGGATGATGAAGGAAAAGAGGTTCAAGACAAAAGGTTCAAGGAAATGAAAATCAAGAAGTTGAAGTGGAGCCTACTCAACAACTTCCAAATGATTGGAGATTCAATCCTCATCATCCCAAGGATCTTATTATAGGTGAAGTATCTCAAGTGGTAACTACTCGTTCTAAACTTCATGATTTATGTGGACATTATGCTTTTATTTCTCACTTTGAACCCAAGAACATCCTCGAAGCCGAGGCCGACTCATATTGGTTGCTAGCCATGCAAGAGGAGCTCAATCAATTTGAGCGCAACCAAGTTTGGCATCTTGTTCCTAGGCCCCATGATAGACCAACTGTTGGTACTGAGTGGATCTTTAAGAACAAGTTGGATGAGTCGGGAAATGTTATTAGGAATAAAGTTAGGTTAGTTGCCCAAGGTTACACTCAAATCGAAGGGATCGATTTTGAAGAAACTTTTGCACCCGTAGCACGGCTTGAAGCCATACGGATGACACTTGTATTTGCTTCTTATAAAGATTTTAAGCTTTTTCAAATGGATGTTAAAAGTGCTTTCTTAAATGGATTTATTGAGGAGGAGGTGTATGTTGAACAACCCCCCGGGTTTGTTGATCCTTCACATCCGGATTTTGTTTTCAAACTTAACAAAGCTCTTTATGGTTTAAAACAAGCCCCTAGGGCATGGTATGAAAGACTTTCCTCTTTTCTAATTTCTAATGGTTTTACGAAAGAAAAAATAGATACTACTTTGTTTACAAAACATGTTGAAAATGATATTCTTATTGTTCAAATTTATGTGGATGATATCATATTTGGTTCTACTAATGAAAATCTTTGCCAAGCTTTTGAATCATGTATGAAGGAAGAATTCGAGATGTCTATGATAGGTGAGCTCAACTATTTCCTTAGTCTCCAAATCAAGCAAAAGAAGGATGGGATCTTCATCAATCAAGCCAAGTACACAAAGGAACTTATTAAGAGATTTGGACTTGAAGGAGCTAAAACAAGCAAAACTCCCATGGCAACTACAACAAAGCTTGACAAGGATGAACAAGGTACATGTGTAGACATTAAGCTTTACCGTAGCATGATTGATAGCTTGTTGTATTTGACGGCTAGTAGGTCGGATATTATGTTTTCTGTTTGTCTTTGTGCTCGATTTCAATCGTGTCCTAAAGAGTCTCATTTGGTTGCGGTAAAACGCATTATTAGATACCTTAAGGGCACAATTGAAACGGGTTTGTGGTATCCGAAGACCGAACAATTTTTCATGACGAGTTTTTTGGATGCCGACTATGCGGGTTGTAGGGTAGATAGGACGAGTATAAGTGGAACATGTCAATTTCTTGGTAATTGTCTTATTTCTTGGTCTTCCAAAAAGCAAAATTCGGTAGCCCTTTCAACTGCCGAGGCGGAGTATGTTGCGGCCGGAGCTTGTTGTGCACAAGTTCTTTGGATGAAACATACTCTCCTTGATTATGATTTTCAATTTGACCATATTAAATATTTTGTGATAATACTAGTACTATTCATATGACTAAAAATGCAAATCAACATAGTAAGACTAAGCACATTGACATTCGGTATCACTTTCTTAGAGATCATTATGAGAAAGATTATATTGATATTGATTATGTTTCTACCGATTTTCAACTTACAGATATTTTTACGAAACCACTAGACTATGCTAGATTTTCTTTTATTTGTGGTGAGTTGAATGTTTGTATTATGGATTTATGAAGGAATTTTTTTCTTAACTATGTTTACCCTTTTTGATGTATGACAAAAAGGGGGAGAAAAAGTTAGTTATTTTTATCTTTGGAGTTATGCATTTTTTTTAGTTTTAATAATTTGGAGTTATGCATTTTTGAGTTTTTATAGTTTGGAGTTATGCATCTTGCCTTTTGAGCAATAATAAGTTAGTTTGGAGTTATTCTTTTTGAGTTTTAGTCTTTGAGTTAAGAAAAGAATTTTGAGAAATATGTTTTGTACTCTTAGCAATGCGTTTTGTATTCTTAGTTTCTATCTATTATGTATATAGCCATTCATTTATTCATATAGCCATTCTTTTATACATAGCATGATTTGAGGGGGAGCTTCCATGCTCTTTTCCCTATTTTTTTAAAATAACTAGTATGTTTTGTCATCATCAAAAAGGGGGAGATTGTTGGCCCAAGGTTACAATCAACCGGTTTTTTGAGTTTTGATGATCACAAAACATATATAGTTATTTGTACTAATCATTTTTTGGTGTTTAAGTAAGTTTCAGGGTTCTAAGGATTCATCATGTGCACTTCCCTAAAGGAAAGTTGCTTTGACTCAAGTCGGTTCGTTTCGGGTTCAAAACATCAAGTTATTCAAGAAAATACCAAGCTATTCAAGATCATGGAGTAGCCCACTTGAAGTCTTTATTGTCTCCTAGAACCTATGTAAGAGTTAGTGTTAAAGTTTGAGGTTGTGTTAAGTTGGCTGAAGAACACACACACTTTTTAAAATACGGTTTTTATTTTTGGCTTTTGATTTAAGTTCATGCTTTGACTTCTATACATGACTCAAATTTTTATAAATTTTATATCTTGTTTATATCATGTATACCTACCTTTTCAGCATGATACTTAGTCATATATCCTTATAAAACTAATTTTAAAATTTTCCAAAATTCAGAAAAAATCCTATAAAAATTCTGTTTCAGGCCTGTCGGTCTACCGTGCCGGTCGACCAGTTTTTTCAGGCCTAGCCGGTCGACCGGGCTGGTTGACCGAGCCTTGAGTCCAGGGCGTGCATGTTTTGTGCACATCTGTTGGTCGACCGACCGATCGACCGACTGGAACCATTTTGCTCTCTGTTTTTGGTCGGTCGACCGGGTCAATCGACTGACAGTTCTAAACATTATTTTATTTTGGCTTCCGGTCGACCGACCGGTCGATCGAGTCCAACGGCTAGTTGCCAATTGGACTGCCGGTCGACCGGGCCGGTCGATCGACAGCCGTCTCCGGCCGCCAACGGCTAGTTTTCTGAGATTTTGTATTGGGATTTGTTGGAGATTTTGGTGTCAGTTAATTCTAAAATTTTGGCAGCTATTTTCTGACCTAATAACCTAGTCCTAATCATACTTTGATCCCCTCTAATCCCTATAAATAGTGGGGATTGGGCACTTGCAAAATACAAGAGATATACCTAGTTTTTCAAGTTTTCAAAAGAAAGAAAAAGTTTCAAAGACTTTCAATTCTCTAGTGCATTCTTGGCTATTTGTTTTTCAGTTATTTTTCAAAGCAAATTTTCATTACAACTGAGCTTGTTTTTCTCACTACACTTCTTGAGCCAAAAACCCTCCTCATTCTATAAGGAAGTTGTAAAGAGAAGTTTGTGATCTTTTGTTGATCACTTGGTTACTTATTCTTCTTGTGTTGAGATCCCTCTTCGGTAGAGGATTATAATTGGTGGAGTTCGGTACTCCGGTCTTCGGTAGACCTTGTAATCATTCCTCGGTGAATATAGTGGAAACCCTTCACGGCGGTGAAGGCGGGGAGTAGAGCGGTGGCTCGAACCTCGAAACAAATACTTTGTGTTTGCGATTGCTTTTCTTATTGCTCTATACTTCTAGCTTGTGTTATTGCTCTTAATTCTAGCTTGATATATATCTTGTGTGCACTTCAATATTACATCCATTTCATTCCTTGCTATATTGTCGATCATTACTCATACAACAAGATTGCAATACGTACCTCAAACTCTTATTTAGAGGAATCACGAGGAAGAAGTTCAGAGCCCTTCACCGGGTATTCGGCTTCTAGTCTTTTTTGGGCGATCGTTACATCCTATATTCATACTTGTTCAAAAAGATCTTAAGATTAGCATTAACACCTATTCACCCCCCTCTAGGTGTTTTACACTTATGTCCTGTTTATTGTTACTACTTTTTATATTCTCTCTTTTATCATTCTTTTTCCTTCGTGTGCTCTTGCTAGTCCTCTTCTGACATACCTTTATATTATTTTTCAGTAGTTAGATCAGAAAGCTGGTATAGAGATTTGTTCGTAGATCATATTCTGGTTCAGCTATCCTCCGGTGAGTTCAGTTTTCTTTCTTGACTTGTTTTATTCAGATATAGTGGATGATAATGTTTATGATTCAGTTTTTCATATATGCGATTTTATTCCTGTGCTTGGTTGTATGTGCATATATGTGTGCTATCCTGTTTATTATTGACAGCTTAAGGTACTCACAGAAGAGATTTCACTCTTCGTGAGTATCTGCTGGCCATCGTCATGTACCCATATTCTGTATTTTGAGAAGCATTTTGAGAAGCGGGGCGTGACATAGTTTTGTTGGTATCAATTCTCATGTTAACTATGAAATTATCTTTGGACTCCTAACTTTCGATATCGTGTTCGTTATTACTAGTATTGTCTCGTAATTCTGTTAAACTCTCTCTTCTCTGATTTTACAGACAATTCTTTTGTTTCGATATTATTTCATGATCTCGTTGCATGGTCTTATGTATCATGTTTTGCATCTTATACATACATACATCCAACTAAATTGACAGATTGTTTGTATGCATGTACAAGAACGAGATGCAAATACGATATGTAAGGCAATGTAACATGATCATAAGATGGTACAGTTAATAATATCAAGAATACAAGAATAATTAGTCATATAATCGGAAGAGAAAGGCTGATATGTAAATATGATCACAGGATATTGTTGACGATCATGCGATATGATAACCATGATTTATAATTAAGAGGCAGAATTAAAATCAAGACGTAAGTCAACGAGAGGAGAATCGTGTACACTTGCCTGATGTCATTGGAATCTGAATTTCCGTATTTTGAGAAGCGGGGCGTGACATGATTTTGTTGGTATCAGAGCCAGGTTAGTTATATGCCATATATGCAATCAAGCCACATATATGATAATCATCCACGAAATTATCTGAGTAAATAGTCATTGACTCCCTTCTCTGACTCCATACTTGTACGATCGATCCCCAAAACCCTTGAACCGTCACCCTGACGTAACTCTTCCATCCATGTAGTCTTCATACCTAGTCTGAACCCACTACTCCTCTCACATAGCCTAACTCTCAAGGGGGCTTAGAGGTGTGTGAGATATCCCTTTTATAGGCACCACATACACCCCTGATTGTTATATTCTTAAAACCATTAAAATCCCAAAAATTTCAAATCCTCGATTACATGTTTTATACAGGTCAACAGTATCATAGTAACACAAATCTCATATCACACCGTTATTATTGAAAGATCATCAGTTCAAGTAGCAGTCACTAATGAAAATTTTCAAGATCAAATATCAACAATCAGTAATTAGTTATTGTCTCAACCCTCAATATATCTTTCAGATTTATTTTATATTCTTGCTTTTATATTCCTGCTTCAGATCCTAGAAGTTGAGTTTTAAAATTCATTGATCTCCATAAAGATCCAGATCCCTCAATCAAAAGATCACAGGATTCTCAGATTATCAAGATATTCTAATTACAATGTTCTTTAAGAGCCATAGGATTAACTCAAAAACTTCAAACTGTGATAGACATTCTTAAAATATTACTTAGATCTGAAAACTTCAAGATTCTAATCCTTAGAACTAAATCTAAGCAATCTGATTTAAGGTATAGTTATATTTCACCCAAGACAATGACTCCATTTATTGATCTGATTATCACTCCAAGATCCATGCCCAAAATTCAATATGTATGGATGTAATCTAATCATTATTTAATCCAGGCATGATTATTATCTAGTCCACCATCTTACTATGATTCCCTTATAGATATGTATCTTAAAAAGTTTCAGATCCAAAATTCCTCATAAAATTAACTGCCAGATAATTCAACAAAGATCTCTCAATTATTCTTCTTCGTCTAAATAGTCAGGTCAAATCCTCAATATATCTATCATCAATTTAAACCAATAATAGTCTAACCAGCGATGATCAAGCGGGATAGACTAGGTACGATGACTATATGGATGGGAGAGTCACATCAGGGTGACGGTTTAAGGGTTCTCAGGAAAATAATTGTACAAGTATGGTGTCAGAGGAGGGGGTCAATGACTGTTTACTCAGATAATTTCGTGGATGATTATCATATATGTGGCCTGATTGTATATATGGCATATAACTAACCTGGCTCTGATGCCAGTATTGAAATACGTATATCGGGAACCGAAGGTTACAATCCTACCCACCTTATAAAAAGAATTTCGTCCTCAAAATTCAGCCAGGCATCAACATATGAATCGAAGCAGTATCTATGAGAGAGAGGGTTATCCCAGATCCATAGTCATGTCAATATGATATTGCCCAATATCAAGTCAACCATGGGTCATGATCTGACATATTCATCACCATAAGACCGGAGATTAAATTGACTTTTCAGAGCTCATAATCGGTCATATTACATTGGTCTTCTGATCCACTATAGTCATATTCATCTGATAAGATTACTCCTACCATTTATAAATCAAATCCTTAAGGTCATCAGTATCATACTCCACTGATTTATTCTTTTAATTCTTTTGATCTATTATGATCACATAGAATAAAAATTTCAAATATCTCAATCATGTTACCATCCTTGTAACATCACTCCAAAATTAGATTATCTTTGAAATCACCACATGTTGCTCAATTCACAATCACCACATGTAGGCTATCAAAAAATTACTGAAGACAACCTCAAACGCGAACCTCTTAGACGCGGAGGTCGCGTTCCAATGCCAGACGCGGAGGTCGCGTTCTAGCCTCAGACGCGGAGGTCGCTAGACGCAGACCTCTCGTTCCAATGTTAGACGTGGAGGTCGCCAGACGCAATCCTCGCGTTCCAATGTCAGACGCGGAGGTTGCTAGACGCGGACCTCACGTCCTTTGTCAGACGCGGAACTCAGCCAGCTCCGCGTTTCAACTCAAACGCAAGCCTGAGCAGCTTCGCGTTCCAACACAAATGTAGGCCTGTGAGCTGCGCGTCTCAACATCAGAGTAAGGTCCACGTCCAGCGCGAGACCCACATTTCTGCTGTAACTAACATCCACGAATTTAGACAGTTACACTCTCATTTTCTCTCCACATAATGGGGAATAACTTTCCATTATGGAGAGATTTAAGGATTTAGTTACACCCTAATTCCTCTATAAATAGCTATGAATAGCTAGAGAAAAGAGGAGCTCTGCGGGGAAGAGGAAAAAAGAGGAGACCTCTCTAAGGGGATGTAAGGGGGCCCATGGAGGGGGACCTCTAAAAAGGGATTGAAGAGGAGAGTCCTAGTGAAGGAATCTAAGAAGCCGTAGGCAAGGGGGAGAGCCACCTCAGCAGAGTTCGGCCTCGAAGCTCTTGCAGCATGGAAAGAGTTCAACTCTTTCTGTTAACTTGTTGAGTTCAAGTTCTTTAATTCCATTACTGATAGGAGCTATGCTACTCCACCAGTAGATCCAAAGAGAGGATCCAAAGAGAAACTTGACGTTCGACCAGTCAATGGAGAACAAGACTCACTCTCCACCGCCACGTGAAGAACCCAACATTAAACAAAGGGGAGATCCAACAACTCTTCCCTCTTTTGTAATCAGATTATATCCATTGTAATCTTCTATTCAATTAAAAGAATTTTGCAATTGTGATTTTTTGACGTGTACAAAAGATGGCGACTCCGCTGGGGATCTGTTTTCTCTACCAATGAGAAGACCGTAGCGCAAGCTGACCTCAAGCTTCTCGGATAAACCGTCGAATCGCTCGTCATCAAATTCGACCAAGAGAAGTTTGAATAACTTCTCTCATCGGGCTCTATTAGCCCTAAAGTCTCAAGTATAGACTCGCTCTCAAGGCTACGCTTTTTGACAAAGAAAGTGGCTCAACCTCTCTTGTGGTTCTGACAACCTCCTGTGGAGCTAATATGATTTGCGACAACGTCTCTCAAGAGACCCGCAAGGCCAGTTGTCTTGGATCACGACCAACACAGTGGTGGAGACCAATCTCGCTACAAAACTCCTCCCAAGACTCAGCAAACTTAATTTGTAGGGGGTTCGCATCAACTCCTGCGAGCCAAACAGATTGCTGATTGTTGACAAAGACGTCAAGTTCACCATCAGCAAACATAGCTCACTTTCACCCCCGCGTTTCGGCACTAAACGCGAAGCTCGCTTTTAGCCCCGAATTCTGCAACAAAACGCGATGCTCGCGTTCACGAGCTGCACGTTTCAGCGCCAAAACGTGAAGTTCCCGTCCAACCTCAAGCTGTGCCAAAACACGAGATCTGCATCTCACTTCAAGAACGCGAGACCCATGTTCAGCCCAAGGCCACGCCAGAACATGACCTTAGCGTTTCAATTTTAAAATGCGAGTGTCGCTGACAGTGTTAAAGGATGACCTTCGCGTTTCTATTCAAAAGCATAAGACACGCGATCATCGCGTTGCACTTCAGAAACGCGAGGTTTGCGCTCAGCCCCAAGAGGCCAAGTTCAAATATGAACTGAGAAGCTCTCATCCCATGGCTTCGAGTGTCATTGCGAGCAGTTCATCTCGGCGGTGCTCTCTGATTGTCACTGCAACTTTCAGATGACCGAGCCGTCAGTTTTTAGCCTGTAAGGCTTTAAGCTCAAACTCCTCCAAGAGACGCAGACCTCGCGTTCTAATGTCAGACGCGGAGGTCGCCAGATGTGGACCTCGCGTCCTTTCTCAGTCAGACGCAGAGATTGCCAGATGCGGACCTCGCGTCCTTTCTCAGATGCAGAAACACAAGCCTGAGTAGAAGGTTTGCTAAAAATCTTGAGGGACTTGGTCCCATCCTCTCCTCTAAAATCTCCTACCAATTCTCACTCACATATTGGTAGGCCCACAAAAATACCTGTGTTCATTCCTCCAACGAAATGAGCTGAGACTTGTCACGTTAACAGTAAACCTCTGACAAAACAGATTTCCCATTCCTAACAGATTCAGTCAAGTTAATATTAAACCTCTGACAATAAAACTCATTTAAAATCTCCGTTGTTATGTTAATATTACACCTCTAACGGCGAATCTCCCGCCTTCCTAGGAAATCAACTATTGTCACGTTAATATTATATCTCTAACAATTTATTTTATTTTTTCACCAAAATCCCCTATCAATTCTCTTCCATAGAGTGGTAGGTCCACAAATACAATCATTATTAAGTTTAATATAAAACCTCTGACAATGAAAAGTTTCAATATTCCCTAGCGAGTACAAGCTTCACTTGACGCTCCTCTACATGGAGTCACAAATCAACCAAATTGTTAAGTTAATACTACACCTCTGACATTCCAAACTCCATTTGTCAATTCTCATCAACAGAATGACAAGTCCTCAAATTGCTCATATCGCAAACCAACTACTGTCATGTTAACATTACACCTTTGACAAACTACTGTTATGTTAATACTACACCTCTAATAGTGATAAGTTGTTGCCAAGTTCATATTAAACCTCTGACAGTCTTTCTCTCGAACTTTCATATCGGAGTCGAGATGACCAATGCTAAGTTTAACATCACACCTCTAGCATTACCTCCACTGTTAAGTTTAACACCACGTATGACAGTGATATCTTCAGTTTTCCCAATGAAGCTGAAGTTCTTATGGAGCTAAGTTAACAATACACCTAGCTCACATCCTTGTCAACTTAATATCACACCTCTGACAAGATTCAATTTGATCTGTTAAGTTAATATCACACCTCTGACGGTAAAGAAATATTTAGATCTCCGACGGGTCTAGTCTTACTTGTCATACTTTTCAATACAATGACATGTTAACTTAAATTGCTTAAATCGCAAAATCCCATTACTATTATGTTAAACATTACACCTCTAACAGTAAATCTTTATTTTCTAGAAAAATCAATATTTGTCATATTAACAGTTACCTCTGACAACTCATTCCCTAAAATTTCTTGCAAAATCCCTTACCAATTCCCATCCATGGAATCGTAGGACCACAAAAAGCCTGTGACTATTTCCCTAGTGAAATAATCACAGATCAAACATGCCAAGTTAACATTATACCTCTGGCATATTCACTGTTAAGTTAATATTAAACCTCTAACAGTGATTTCCCTCAATTTTTTCAGTGGAATAAATTACAAATCGAACCTGTCATGTTAATATCACACCTCTGACAGTAAGACTTTGATGTATCCCAGGAGGTAAAACTTCAACTTGTCAATTCTCCTCAATAGAATGACAAGTCCACTCAAAATACTATTATGTTCAAAATCACACCTCTAGCAGTAGACATAACCCAGTCAAGTTAACATCACACCGCTAACCAAACTTGCTCAAATCGCAAGACAAATCCTGGTCAAGTTAACATCACACCTTTGACCAAAATTTCAATTTGTCAATTCTCTTCAATAGAATGACAAGTCTGATCGTGGGAAAACGCGCACAAAAAGTGTATGTTTTGAAATGAAGATTTAAAGTGTGTGTGCTTTGGCTTCCTCGATACTTCCGTTATAGCATAAAGGCTAAAACGAGTTGAATCCACAAGGACGGGAGGCGATAGAAGCTTTAAAGGTTGATTCACGTGTTTGTTAAAAAGTTATTCAAAGTTTTAAAGAATGAAAAGAAAAGAAAGAAAAGAATGAAAAGAGAAGTACGGTGAAACACAAAGAAGTGGGAAACATAGAAAAGAATATGTTTGTGGTTTTTGTGTATTTTTAAAACAAAGTGAAAAAGAAAGAAAAATCATGGCACTAACTACTAATGACTCCACCAACATGCTAACCTCTTAGTGATAGTTGCCTCACATGTATCATTGGCCATCACTAGTCCTTGGTTCAAGAGCGATTCAAAGCATGACCCATATGTAATTCTTCATAACCCAACTCAACAAACAAACACAAGCTACACTTAAATCATCAAAACCCAATAAGAGCAAGCATGAAATAAAGTAATGTAAGCTTGTTAGTGGTTAGGAAGTTAGAGTTAGATCCATCATCATGAGCCATCAATGGCTCTTGCAAGAGCAAGACCAAAACGAGGCTATTAGATTCATGTGGATTATCATAAAAGAAGTTAGCAAGTTGGTGGTTAGTAGTTAGTTACCATGAGAGAAAAGACTAGCTACACATGTAAAAGAGATTAGAGAGAAGAAAACATAGAGAGGTAAAGAGAGCACCTTTCATAGATTGTCACCTTCTATTACAAGCACTCTTGCATTCCAAGCATGAACCACTCTCTTTCCCTATTACAAGATCTACAAAATGAAAAATACAAAGAGGGAGAAGAAGAACTAACCTAACCTAAACTAAACTACAACATTGAAATGAAAACTACCCTAAAACTCTGTATATATCACTCAGGAAACCCAGGGGGTATTTATAGGCGCCAAGGGAACAGGGGGCCAGGGGACAAACCCTGGCCCGAAGCGGCGCGCGCGCCGCGGCCATTCAATGGTCACGCGCGTGGTCCAGTCTGTCTCCTGGCAGACTCTGTGCCCGGTTTCATCTTTTCAGCCTCTGGTTTGTACAGAATCAGCTCTCTAGGCCAATGGCTATCT
The DNA here is from genome assembly GCA_038442645.1 of Agave tequilana. Classification (NCBI taxonomy): domain Eukaryota; kingdom Viridiplantae; phylum Streptophyta; class Magnoliopsida; order Asparagales; family Asparagaceae; genus Agave; species Agave tequilana. The sequence continues at coordinate 50,974 of JAVJIF010017655.1, forward strand.
TTAATAGGCTTTTAATCACCATTAAATGGTGATTTAGGGTCTTCTTCTTCATTTGCACACCATGGACCTAGAATCAAGAAAGTAAGGTATTATTAGCAGAATTTATTATCAAATAGATGTGAAGATGCGGTATGAATTATGCAGTTTTAGTAACTAATCACACCCCCACACTTATCTTTTGCTCGTCCCGAGCAAAGCAAAAAACTAAGGAATTATTACACCACTTTCGCAGGTGACGCGATTGCACTGAGCATGTGCAACAAGCCGTTAAACCTCTAAGTTTCCCCTAGAGGAGGAGTTTTGTCTCCTGAGGGTTTTCAGCGGATTACACTCACAAAATCTATAAAGAAAGAAATCAAATGTTAGTATTTTGAAAACGCATTTTGAAATAGAAAAAAGTGTTGAAGTATTTTATGAAAATATAAGTGATCTAAGGTCATAGGTTAACCAGAAATTGTTCTTTCTTAAACTAAGTCAAAATGCAAAAATCTTGTTATAAATTAAATGTAAGAATTTAAAATTGAATTGACTCTTTGATCTTTCATAAAACTCTTAGAAAAATATGCACTTTGTGAACTGTGAAGATTTTGGGATATTGACTCAAACTTTCATGCCATTTATTTAATATATATATTATTATTATTTTTTCTCTTTTTTTTCTTCCCTTAGTTGTCTTAGGATTTCTTATTTACCCGGGTAGTGAACCTTTAGCCGGTGACTCCAAAACCAGATGGTCTTAGGGCACCAGACGAGAAAACATCCCTCGGACTTAAGGACTCGAGTAAACAAGGCCACAAAACTAAAGGGGGTTATTTTATTTTTTGTTCACCATTTTAGGTATGAATAATCATGCTTCCTGAGGTATAATTACCCAACTTCGATAAGTGATTTTTATTATCAAATTTTTTTTTAAATATATATTTTTTATGGCATTTTCAGTCTTTGTTTCAATCCCAAAATTTGTGTAAGTGTGGAGTGCATAAATCTAAGGCAAAAAATTCAAGATCAAATTATCTTTTCAATCTCACTTTCTTATCCTATAATTTAAACAAGATCTATTATTTTGACTCAGTTTAAAATTTCATAATTTGAGGTCTTCCTAATTCCTAAGATAATCTTAATTTTCTTAAAAATAAATCAAAAACAATTTCTCTTGTTTCAAAAAGTTTTGTAAAAAGAAAGAAAAGTATTTGTTTAAAACTTTTTTTTTTGTTTGTAAAAGAAAGAAAATCTAAAACTAACTACGTTAGTAAACCCTCCCCCACACTTATCTCATGCATGGTCCACAATGCATCGTGAATGTGTAAATACATGAAACAAATGGAGAGGGAAGGAAGATTACCTCAAGGGGGTGGCTCTGGTGGTGGTCAGATTGGGCCAAGCGCTGCGACCCAATCAAGATATCGTGGATCTTCCAGTAACCCACCAGAGACCTCTCTCATATGACCTAGTAAAATGTTGATTGAATAAATGATCTTATTTAAAAAAGTATCCCCATCTAATTTTCAATTTTCAAAAATAATTATTGAGTCATTTTTGTCAATAGTCTTGTCCAACAATGAAGTGTGATTTTTGAAAATGATGGATTTGGACTCAGAGGGGTCAGGAATAAAAACCAATACCGACTCGAGAAGTTGACTCAGATCAAGTCGAGAATCAACAATGAGAGTCAAAATTGGTTCAAAAACAGGGTCCAAACAAAAGAATTGATGTTCACACACTGTCCCCAACAATGAAGTGTGGTCATTAGAGATTGGTGATTCTATTTCACGGTGTACTGGTACAGGATTCAATGTTGACTCTGGAATAGAGAAAAAATCTGGTAAAGATACCGGAGTCATTATTGAATCAAAAAGTGAAATGGAGTTCCCAACATGAAGTTCAGGATCACATTCAGGTTTGATTTCAATTTCAGGGAGGGGATAACTTGCCAGAAGTTCCAGGCGATTTTCATAACTTGGAGTGTGGTCAAGTTCAAATGTATGGTTTGAAATTGAATCTGGATTTCCAAAATGACATGATTCATGGGTCCAATCAGTAGAGTTAGGGATATAAGGATCGGTCAAAGGTTGACAAGAAAGACTTTCCTCGCTCTCATTGATCAATTCGCTCATAAGTGCGTCTAATCTACTAATAGGCCTTGCAACAGAATTTGGATTCGGAATCATATCTTTCATACTCTTTGTAATTGGTTCGTGAAAAAATGAGTATGGAAGTTGATTTTAGAAATTATGGTGAATTTGTGAGTCCATCGGATTTTGATCTGACTCACGCAAGGGTTCCATACTCAAGTCCAGTGTTGATGGTTGTTCGTTTTGAATTGGTGAGACTGGAAAAGATGAGTATGGCTCTTGAAAATTTGGTTGAAAGGATGAGTCCAACATGTTTTGCATTCTTTCACAAAAGACTTCCAAACGCTTTTCTAGTTTAGATTCTTCGTCAATTGGATGCTCTAGAAAAGGAGTAGGTGGAGTTTGATATGGGAAGGATTGTGAATTGAGCAAATTTTGCATTTGTTGTAGGGACTCTTCCATACTCCTTTCCAATGATGATTTTTCTTCAATTGATGGTTCAGGAAAAGGAGTATATGAATCAAATTGGGAAACGAATATTGTGAAATTTGTGGACAAGATGGTTGAAAATTTGACTCGGGGTAGGTGAATCCCCATGAACTCTGTAAAGAGTTGAAGTTATTTTGAAAATTATGGTCATATGGTTGAGGATAAGGGTCATATTGAGTCGGATAATCCCAACTCGGCATATATGATTGGTTCATATTGTACATTGCCGAGTTGGAGTTATCCGAATCAAATGAGGTCGGAGTGAAATATGGATTCATATTATGGTTGAAAGAATTGTTGTTGTTAAAATCCATATCACAGTATAAAAAAAAAGAAAACAAACAAACAAGCAAACAAACAAAGAAAAAGAAAAAGAAAAAGAAAACAAGCCTATGCTAGGGTTGATTTAGACCTAGACGACTCCTAACTGGTTAGACTGTCCACGGGGGGTATATTGTCGGAAGCGGACCACAAGTTAATCGGCCAGGTAGGGGCAAGATCAGTGGGAGGTATCCGTGCCGGAGCAACTGGCCTAATTATGCCAAACCACTATTCTTCGAGGTTTCGCCTCTCAATCCCCAACCTTAAACACCGATTTAACAAGAGTCAACTTCTAACAACTTCTCCCTTAGGTCAATCTCCTAAATGAGTCCGAGATGTCCCTAGGGGCTAGCGTCTAGCAATTTTTATTAAGGCTTGGGTTGTGTGAGTTGGGAGGTGATTTTTGGCTAAGGGAGGGTAATAACTTCCCCACCTTATATTGTATTGGGTTTTGCCCTTAAGTTTAATTTGTGCAAGTGTGCAATATAGATAAGATGAACACAAAAAAGCGAGTAAATCACTGAAATGTTTGTCCTAACTATATGCTATGCAATATGTATACCTCCTATCAATATTACAACAACATAAGAACAAAATACAGTATATTGGAATGAAAATTGACACGTGCCTAGATGCAAATGTCTAAACCGTTTTTAAAGCATCCAATTTCTGTATTTTAATTCTTAACATTATTTACAGTGTACAGGTAATAATAAAAAAATTTAGCAGCAGAGTATATGAATGTACAAGAAATTACCCGACCACACTTGAGCAAGTGTGAACTTCTGCAATGCCAAAATTTAACCTGCACACCAAAAATAAAGAAGAAAAGTTAACAAACTTATGAAATCAAACCATTTCCATCCCCGGCAACGGCGCCAAAATTTGATCGTGGGAAAACCGCGCACAAAAAGTGTGTGTTTTGAAATGAAGATTTAAAGTGTGTGTGCTTTGGCTTCCTCGATACTTCCGTTATAGCATAGAGGCTAAAACGAGTCGAATCCACAAGGACGGGAGGCGATAGAAGCTTTACCGGTTGATTCACGTGTTTGTTAAAAAGTTCTTCAAAGTTTTAAAGAATGAAAAGAAAAGAAAGAAAAGAATGAAAAGAGAAGTACGGTGAAACACAAAGAAGTGGGAAACATAGAAAAGAATATGTTTGTGGTTTTTGTTGTATTTTTAAACAAAGTGAAAAGAAAGAAAACTCATGGCACTAACTACTAATGACTCCACCAACATGCTAACCTTTAGTGATAGTTGCCTCACATGTATCATTGGCCATCACTAGTCCTTGGTTCAAGAGCGATTCAAAGCATGACCCATATGTAACTCTTCACAACCCAACTCAATAAACAAACACAAGCTACACTTAAATCATCAAAATTCAATAAGAGCAAGCATGAAATAAAGTAATGTAAGCTTGTTAGTGGTTAGGAAGTTAGAGTTAGATCCATCATCATGAGCCATCATGGCTCTTGCAAGAACAAGGCCAAAACAAGGCTATTAGATTCATGTGGATTATCATAAAAGAAGTTAGCAAGTTGGTGGTTAGTAGTTAGTTACCATGAGAGAAAAGACTAGCTACACATGTAAAAGAGATTAGAGAGAAGAAAACATAGACAAGTAAAGAGAGCACCTTTCATAGATTGTCACCTTCTATTACAAGCACTCTTGCATTCCAAGCATGAACCACTCTCTCTCTCTATTACAAGATCTACAAAATGGAAAACACAAATAGGGAGAAGAAGAACTAACCTAACCTAAACTAAACTACAACATGGAAATGAAAACTACCCAAAACTCTGTATATATCACTCAGGAAACCCAGGGGGGTATTTATAGGCGCCAAGGGAACAGGGAGCCAGGGGACAAACCCTGGCCCGAAGCGGCGCGCGCCGCGGCCTGGTTTGTACAGAATCAGTCTGTCTCCTGTCAGACTCTGTGCCTGGTTTCGTCTTTTCAGCCTCTGGTTTGTACAGAATCAGCTCTCTAGGTCAATGGCTATCTTTAATAGGCTTTTAATCACCATTAAATGGTGATTTAGGGTCTTCTTCTTCATTTGCACACCATGGACCTAGAATCAAGCAAGTAAGGTATTATTAGCAGAATTTATTATCAAATTGATATGAAGATGCGGTATGAATTCTGTAGTTTTAGTGACTAATCAAAGTCCACTCAAAATACTGTTATGTTCAAAATCACACCTCTAACAGTAGACAAATCTTGGTCAAGTTAACATCACACCTCTGACCAAAATTTCAACTTATCAGTCCTCTTCAATAGGATGGCGAGTCCACCAAACTGCGCAAATCGCAGAATATCCCGATCACGTTAACATCACACCTCTGACCAAACTTGCTCAAATCGCAAGGCATATCCCGATCAAGTTAACATCATACCTCTGACCAAACTTGCTCAAATCGTAAGACAAATTCTGGTCAAGTTAACATCACATCTCTGACCAAATTTTAACTTGTTAGTCCTCTTCAATAGGATGGCGAGTCCACCAAGCTGCGCAAATCGCAGAATCTCTCGGTCAAGTTAATATCACACTTCTGACTAAAATTGCTCATATCGCAATATAAATCGCTGTTAAGTTAACACTACACCTATGATAGCGATTTTATCAATTTCCACCGGAAATGAGACATTCAATGCCAAGTTAATATTACACCTCTGGCATCCATTTCATTGTTACGTTAATACTAACCTATGACAATGATCTTTCCTCGAGCTTTCTGTCCAAAGCCGAGATGTTAAATGCTAAGATAATATAACATCTCTAGCATTTACCTCACTGATAAGTTAACATTACACTTATGACAATGATCTCCTCGATTTTCTCAGTGAAAACGAGACCTTCGATGCTAAGTTAAATATCACACCTCTAGCATGCATTTCATTGTTAAGTTAACATTACACCTATGATAATGATCTTCTTACTTTTATACTGCTAAGTTAGTATTACACCTCTAGCACACATCTTTGTCAAGTTAATATCATACCTCTGACAATTTAATTTGCTCAAATTGCAAACCCAAACCGTTACGTTAACATTACACCTCTGATGGTAAAAATCTTCATGGATCTTCAACAAATCCAATCCCACTTGTCATTCTCCAGTAGAATGATAGGTCCACTTAAGTTACATAGATCGCAAAATCAACGCTATTATATTAATACCACACCTCTAACAGTAACTTTCATTCCATTGATTTTCAGCAGAGTACTAGTCTTGTTAACACTAAACCTCTAACGATAGACTCGGAATAATCCCCAGCAGATCAAACTCCACTTGTTATTCTCATCAGTAGAATAGCAAGTCCACAAAACTTGTTCAAATCACAAGTCCTGATCCCACTATCTAATTAACATCACACCTCTGATAGTAACCTTCTCAAATTTTCTCAGTAGAGTTAATATCACACCTCTTGCAATTAAAAACTCTTCCAAAGAAGTTTTGAGCGTTACCTTCGCGTCTCAAGCATAGAGCTGCGACTCAACGAACTTAAGAGTCAAGTCTCAATAGTAAGTAAAGGCCGCGTCTCTACAGTAATTGAGAGCCGCGTCTCTACAACAATTAAGAGTCACATCTCAACTTTAGTGAAGTTCGCGTCTCCACTTGATCAGTGTGCCAGAACCGCGTCTGTGAGAGCTGCGTCCTCTCTCTCCCCCCAATACAAAGAGTATATCTCTGCTACTATAATCAGTTCAAAAATACACTGGCAAAGGCAATTGATAACTCCACCGGTTCAACAGTACACTGGCAATCAAATTACAACGATCTTTCTTAGAGGCCTCAAGCAGTTCAATAGTACACTCATGAAGGCCAGAATTTAGACAAGATCAAGCTCGAGACTGCCTCTCAGAAGAATGCTAGTCTGATTACAGGAAGTCCCGATTCAACAGAAGTCCAAAGTATTTCGAAATCCGACTCAGTCAATCACGGAATTTCAAAAACTTTGGAGGGGGTTCTATAGGTTATAAAAAATTACTGAAGACAAAACCTCAGACGCGAACCTCCCAAACGCGGAGATCGCGTTCCAGCCTTAGACGCGGATCTCGCATTCTAATGTCAGACGCGGAGGTTGCCAGACGCAGACCTCGCGTCTTTGTCAGATTCGGAGGTCGCCAGACACAGACCTCGCATTCCAATGTCAGACGCGGAGGTCGCTAGACACAGACCTCGCATTCCAATGTCACGCAGACCTCGCATCCTTTGTCAGACGCGGAGGTCATCAGACGCAGACCTCGCATTCTAATGTCAGACACGGACCTCCCGTCCTTTGTCAGATGCGGACCTCAGCCAACTCTGCGTTTCAACTCAAACGTAAGTATAAGCAGCTCTGCATTCCAACACAGACGCGAGCCTGTGAGCTCTACATCTCAACATCAGAGTGAGGTCCGCGTCCAGCGTGAGACCCGCATTTTTGCTATAACTGAGCTATGAACTTGGTCAGTTACACCCCGTTTTCTCTCTACATAATGGGGAATAACTTTTCAATGTGGAGAGATTTAAGGAGTTGGTTACACCCCTCCCATTATGAAGAGATTTATGGGGTTGGTTATCCTCAATTCCTCTATAAATAGCTATGAATAGCTAGAAAGGGAGGAAGAGAGAAAAAAGAGGAGACCTCTCTAAGGGGATGTAAGAGGACCCATGGAGGGGGACCTCTAAAAAGGGGTCGAAGGGGAGAGTCCTAGTGAAGGAATCTAAGAAGCCATAGGTAGGGAGAGAGCTACCTCGCCAGAGTTCGATCTTGAAGCGCTTGAAGCCTAGAAAGAATTCAACTCTTTCTGTTAACTTGTTGAGTTCAAGTTCTTTAAATCTCTTTGAGATTTCATTACTGATAGGAGCTGTGCTCCTCCATCAACAGATCCAAAGAGAGGATCCATAAGAGAAACTTGACGTTCGGCCGGTCAACGGAAAATAAGATTCACTTTCCACCGCCACATCAAAAACCCGGCATTAAACAAAGGGGAGATCCAACAATTCTTCCCTGTTTTGTAATCGGATTGTATCCGTTGTAATCTTCTATTCAATTAAAAGAATTTTGCAATTGTGATTTTCTGACTTGTACAAAAGATTGAAACCGCGCAAATTCTTTTGTACGCGTCGGAAAAAATTGAAACCGCGCAAATTCTTTATTTGATTGTAAAGAAACTTACAACAGATCAATAATCTGATTACAAAAAAGGAAAGAATTTTAGATCTCCCCTTTGTTTAATGCTGGGTTTTTCGTGCTGCGGTGGAGAGTGATTCTTATTCTCCGTTGACGAACCGAACCAGAAGCTTGATTTTCGGATCTTCTGGCTCTCATTAGAAGCCCATTGGTCAGATATGAAACCTTAATCAGTGGCTAAATCTTAAAGAGATTAGAAACTCCACTTGAACTCAGCAAGTTTATAGAGTTTTTTCCTCCAACATAATATGTGTTCAGCAGCCTTGTGCTTAGCTTTCAGCCTTCTGTATTTATCCAGCTTCAAGCGTCAAGCATCAAGTGTGACTTTTAGGGGAATTCTCCTTCTCTTCTCCTCAGAGCTCCTCCCATTTTACTTTGAGTTTCCCTAGGTCCTCTCTCCAGAGGTCCCCTTAGAGAGGTTTCCTTTTTTTTGTCCCCGCAGAGCTCCTCTTTTCTCTAGCTATCCATAGCTAGTTATAGAGGAATTGGGGTGTAACCAACTCCTTAAATCTCTCCATTATGAGAAGTTATTCCTCATTATGTGGAGAGAAAATGAGGATGTAACTATCTAAATTCGTGGCTGTCAGTTACAGCAGAAATGTGGGTCTCGCGCTGGATAAGGACCGTACTCTGATGTTAAGACGTGCAGCTCACAGGCTTGCATCTGTGTTGGAACGCGGAGCTGCTCAGACTTGCGTTTGAGTTGAAACGTGGAGCTGGCTGAGGTCTGCGTCTGACAAAGGATGTGAGGTCCGCGTCTGGCAACCTCCGCGTCTGACATTGGAACGCAAGGTTTGTATTTGACGATCTCCGCGTCTGACGTTGGAACGCGAGATCTGCGTCTGGCGACCTCCGCGTCTGAGGCTGGAATGCGACCTCCGCGTCTGGCATTGGAACGCGACCTCTACGTCTAGGAGGTTCGCGTTTGAGGTTGTCTTCAGTAATTTTTTGATAGCCCACAGAACTCCCTCCAAAGTTTTTGAAACTTCGTGGTAGACTGAGACGAATTTCGAAATACTTTGGATTTTGGTTGAATCTGGACTTTCTGTAATTGGACGGGCATTCTTCTGCGAGGCAGTCTCGAGCTTGATCTTGTCTGAATTCTGATCTTCATGAGTGTACTATTCATTTTCTTGAAGCCTCCAAGAAAGATCGTTGTAATTTGATTGCCGGTGTACTGTTGAACCAGTAGAGTTATCAATTGCGTTGTATTGGGGAGAGAGGACGCAGCTCTCACAGACGCGGTTTTGGCACACTGATCAAGTGAAGACGCGAACTTCTCCAAAATTGAGATGCGACTCTCAATTATTGTAGAGACATGGCTCTCAATTTCTGTAGAGACACAGTCTTTACTTGCTGTTGAGACGCAACTCTTAAGTTCATTGAGACGCGGCTCTATACTTGAGACACGAAGTTCACGCTCAAAGCTTCTTTGAATGACAGAGGTGTGATGTTAACTTGGCAAATTAAATAACTCTACTGGGGAAATTTTAGAAGGTTACTGTCAGAGGTGTGATGTTAACTTGACAGTGAGATGTGGACTTGTATTTTGAACAAGTTTTGTGGACTTGCTATTCTATTGATAAGAATAACAAGTGGAGTTTGATCTGTCAGGAATTATGTCTGAGTCTATCGTCAGAAGTTTAGTGTTAACATGAGTAGGACTCTGCTGGGAATCAATGAAATGTAAAGTTACTGTTAGAGGTGTGATATTAACATAACAACATTGATTTTGCAATCTACGTAACTTAAGTAGACCTATCATTCTATTAGGGAGAATGACAAGTGGGATTGGATTTGTTGAAGATCCATGGAGATTTTATCATCAGAGGTGTAATGTTAACGTGGTGGGTTTGAGTTTGCAATTTGAGCAAATTAAATTGTCAGAGGTGTGATATTAACTTGACAAAGATGTGTGCTAGAGGTGTGATATTTACTTAGCACCACGAAAGTCTCATTTTCACTGAGAAAATTGAGAGAAGATCATTGTCATAGGTGAAATGTTAACTTAACAATGAAATATATGCTAGAGGTGTGATGTTTTACTTAGCATTGAAAGATCTCGTTTTCACTGAGAAAATCGAGGAGATCGCTGTCATAAGTGTAATGTTAACTTAACAGCGATTGATTTTGCGATATGAGCAACTTTGGTCAGAAGTGTAGTATTAACTTGACCGAGAGATTATGCGATTTGCGCAGTTTGGTGGACTCGCCATCCTATTGAAGAGGATTGACAAGTTGAAATTTTGGTCAGAGGTGTGATATTAACATGACCGAGATTTGTCTTGTGATTTGAGCAAGTTTGGTCAGAGGTGTGATGTTAACTTGACCGGGATTTGTCTTGCGACTGGAGCAAGTTTGGTCAGAGGTGTGATTTTGAACATAATAGTATTTTGAGTGGACTTGTCATTGTATTGAAAAGGACTGACAAGTTGAAATTTTGGTCAGAGGTGTGATATTAACTTGACCAGGATTTGTCTTGCGATTAGAGCAAGTTTGGTCAGAGGTGTGATGTTAACTTGACCGGAATTTGTCTTGCGATTGGAGCAAGTTTGGTCAGAGGTGTGATGTTGACTTGACCGGGATTTATCTTGTGATTGGAGCAAGTTTGGTCAGAGGTGTGATGTTAAATTGACCGGGATTTGTCTACTGTTAGAGGTGTGATTTTGAACATAACAGTATTTTGAGTGGACTTGTCATTCTATTGAAGAGAATTGACAAGTTAAAATTTTACACCCGGAGAAACATCAAAGCCTTACTGTCAGAAGTGTAATGTTAACATGACAGGTTTGATTTATAATTTATTCCACTGAAAAATTGAGGGAAATCACTGTTAGAGGTTTAATGTTAACTTAACAGTGAATATGCCAGAGGTATAATGTTAACTTGATATGTTTGATCTATGATTATTTCTCTGGAGAAATAGTCACATGTTTTTTGTGATCCTACCATTCCATGGATGGGAATTGGTAAGGGTTTTGGAGGGGAAGGCGGGATCAGGTCCCTCAAGGTTTTTAGCAAACCTTCGCTATTAACAGATTTGATGTGCCTTTACCAACTACTGTTTGAGTTGGGCTAGTCATGCTATTCCCCTCAGCATGATGAGTTGTCGAGAATTTTTTTTGTTAGGCTTAAAAACTAACTTTTTCCTCTATCTTTAGCCGTCGGAGGCATCAGATTGTTGTTCCACAGATAACTTCTAAAATCGTGCTGAAATTAAAAAAAGTATAAACTCTGCGGGGAACTTATAAGGAGATCGGCGTTCCCTTTGAGTACTTATTTGATCAGAGGTGTGGTGTTGAACTTGATCAGGGAAAGCTTCTCGAGGTCGACCCATTTCTCGATAGAGCCAGCAGGAAGCTTCATGAACCATTCAAAGATAACAAAGCCGGCAGGCTCATTCTCTGCAGAAGAGACGCGAGTCTGGCATAAAGACACGGGACTCACGTTTTTGAGAGGAGACACGGATCTCGCATTGTTGAATGTCGCATCTATGAGGTGAAACACGAGCCTTGCGTTCTAATATAGAAACGCGGGCTTCGTGTTCAGTTACAAAAACGCGGGCTTCATGAGCTCCGCATTTTGATACAGAGACGCGGGCCTCATGAGCTCCGCGTTTTGATATAGAGACGCGGGCCTCGCATTTTTGCTAAGAAACGCGGCTTCGCATTCTGATACAGAGGTGCGGGTCTCGCGTTAAGGATCTGAGATGCGAGTCTCGTGCTGCTCAGAAGAAACATGGGCCTAAGCCCCGCGTTCTGTTTCTGCTGAACAGATGGATTTTCAGCAATTTTCATCTGTTGTCGACGTGTGTGGTGCCTTTATCGACGTTCTGCATTCCGGTTATGATTCACGGGTTGTTGGGGACCCCCAGTAACCTGGAGTTGAGGAATCTAGAAAGGAGAGGTACGGCGAGACGGGCCTTCATCTTCATTGGCCTCGCGGGTCTTGTGGGTGACATTGACGCAGGCCACATGTGCTGTTCCAGTCATTTCTGTCTGCTGACGACGAGCGCGACGCGTTTGCCGTCTCTCAGCATGCAGAGGTTATTCGGAACTCCCAGCGTTCAAACTAGCAGTGCCTTGATAGAAGGATGGCGGGAGATTGGTCTCCATTGCCATCTTGACCGTGGGTCATGACGCGGGTCTCTGAAGAGACGTTAGGGCTGACCATGTTGTCTCCATGGGAGACTCCCGAAGCTTTGGAGAGTTCAACTTCTCTTGGTCAAATTCGATCATAAGCAATTTGACTGTGGATCAAAGCATCCGACGTTGGCTTGCGCCACTACTTTCTCGTTAGTTGAGAATGACAAAGTCTCCCTAGTGGAGTCGCCATCTTTTGTACGCGTTGGTAAAAATTGAAACCGCGCAAATTCTTTATTTAATTGTAAAGAAAATTACAACGGATCAATAATCCGATTACAAAAGAGGGAAGAATTGTTAGATCTCCCCTTTGTTTAATGCTGGGTTCTTCGTGCAGCGGTGGAGAGTGATTCTTGTTCTCTGTTGACGAACCGAACCGGAAGCTTAATTTTTGGATCTTCTTGCTCTCATTGGAAGCCCACTGGTCAGATATGAAAGCTTAATCAGTGGCTAAAATCTTAAAGAGATTAGAAACTCCACTTGAACTCAGCAAGTTTATAGAGTTTTCTCCTCGAACACAATATGTGTTCAGCAGTCTTGTGCTTAGCTTTCAGCCTTCTGTATTTATCCAGCGTCAAGCATCAAGTGTGACTTTAGGGGATTCTCCTTCTTTTCTCCTCAGAGCTCCTCCCATTTTACTCCGAGTTTCCTCCAGGTCCTCTCTCCAGAGGTCCCCTTAGAGAGGTTTCCTTTTTTTTTCCCCGCAGAGCTCCTCTTTTCTTTAGTTATTCATAGCTATTTATAGAGAAATTGGGGTGTAACAAACTCCTTAAATCTCTCCATAATGGAAAGTTATTCCCCATTATGTGGAGAGAAAATGAGGGTGTAACTATCTAAATTCGTGGTTGTCAGTTACAGCAGAAATGCAGGTCTCGCGCTGGATGCAGACCTTACTCTGATGTTGAAACGCGCAGCTCACAGGCTTGCATCTATGTTGGAACGTGGAGCTGCTCACGCTTGCGTTTGAGTTGAAACGCAGAGCTGGCTGAGGTCCGCGTCTGACAAAGGACGTGAGGTTCGCGTCTGGCAACCTCCACGTCTGACATTGGAATGCAAGGTTTGCGTCTGGCGACCTCCACGTCTGATATTGGAACGCGAGGTCTGCATCTCTGAGGCTGGAATGCGACCTCCGCGTCTGGCATTGGAACGTGACCTCCGCGTCTAGGAGGTTCCCATTTGAGGTTGTCTTCAGTAATTTTTTGATAGCCTACAATATATTGCAATGAAGTGCATAAAAACTAAACAAATATGTATGCATAAACAAGATGAGAGAAAACATGCATAAACCAAACAATCTTTTCTCTAAAAACCTTCTCCTCCTTTTTGTATAAACTTTCAAAATCATTCTCGTCCTTTTGGTATAAGCATAAACTCAAATTGTATATATGCATTCTTCTCCTTTTAGTATAAATATTAACTCAAATTGTAAATATGCATATATAAACTCAAAATCATTCTCCCCCTTTTTGTCAATCATCAACAAAGGGATGAAAAATAAACTAACAATAAGGATGTATATCCGATGTACATTCATGAAGAGGAAGGCGTAAAGTTAGCTCCCCTATATACATGCATTACATGAAGAAGGGATGACAAAACCCTAACTCACATAAAGCATAATATACAATGTATAAGTGGAGATATAAAGCTTGAAAGAACACCTAGAGGGGGGTGAATAGGTGTAAGGCTAATCTAATGACAAATAATGCGGAATTAAAAACTTAATGCAACACACTTAGTGTAACAAAAAAGTGTAGCGAATTCTCGGTGAAGGGCTCTTGACTATCTCCTCTAAATTCCTCTAAATAAGAATTGAGGTGCTATGTAAAGCTCTTTTGGTTCAACACAAATGAGGCACACACACAAGCAATACCAAGCATATAAGTATGAATGAACCATATGAATCAATGCAAGGCACAATATAAGAGAGAGTTAGAGATAGTGGATCAATCGCAAACACTGAGATATGTTTCGAGGTTCGAGCACCCAGCTCTACGTCCCCGCCTTCACACAGAAGGATTTCCACTATAGCGTCCACACAGGACTTCCTACACAGGGAACCTCCACTGAGGATTTGGGCAAATACAACTAGGAGTACACAACTCCTCTCTCAACAAATACAACCTCTCACTAGAGGCTAGGCACAAAGCCAACATAAGATCAACCTCATAATTGAGGGATAGGCACAAAGCCAAACAATAATCACCTCACATTTAAGGAATAAGGCACTTAGCCAATACACCAACAATCACCTCTACACTTAGAGGGATTCCAACACAACGTCCATAATCACCTCTCACTAGAGGGATATCACAAAGTAAGGAGGGCTATAATACTTGATGGTCTCTCTTACCACAAACCAATTTTCCCACAAATATATCCTAATAGATAGGATAGATATGATAGGCTCAAGTGTGAGAAAAACAAAGAGTTTGAAAATTAAAAGCACAAAGAAAAACTTTAGGAAAAACTCTAGATAGAAATGTAAATGAAGATCAAACCAATTCCTAAAGACTTTTCTTTTCTTTGATTTTTTCAACCCTTTAAAAACAAAATAAAGATCAAATCTTTAAGACCAAAACTCTTTTAAAAACTTGCTGTAAAACACTTGTAAAGATTAAAAATTTTGCTCTCTAAAAACTTATGTAAAACAGCTCAAGAAATGGGGTATATATAGCCCCAAAGAAATCTGCCCATTGGCAGTCTAGCAAAGGGCAAAATTGCCCTTCCGGTTAACTGGCCAACGGTCATATTTATGACCATTGAGCCACCGGTCGACCGGAAACTAAAAACAGAGATCAGAGCTCTCTACCGGTCGACTGGGGCCACTTCCAGAGAGCAGAAGCTCTCTGGCAGTCGATCGACCCAGTCGACCGGCCTCCCAGCCTGGGCTCCGTGCACGTCTGTGCACGTTGGTCGACCGGACCGGTCGACGAACTTCTGCCTTGCTCAACTGGCAGACAGCCAGGTTAAATATTTTGGGGATTAAAAACTTAAGTTTTTGACTTCAATTAAATCCCATAAAATCACATAAATTCCACAAAATTAGTTCTTATTAGATCTTTGAAATACAAATATGTGTGAGTAAAATTCAACAAATATTATAAACTATTTGAACCATTTTTGTCTCCTTGAAATTTTGCCTTAAACCAAAATCCATATTTTCCAAAAACTAGAATTTTTAGAATGGAAAACCGTTTTCTCCAAAAGTCATGTAAATACTAAAACATGATATTGAAACAACTTTGAAGCATTTTGTATATGGATAGAATCCAATATACATGAAAGATATTATATCTATGTTTTTGACATTAAATACAAAAATTAGTTTTGTTTAAATACAAAACTCTAACTCATGAAATAGACTATCAAAAAAGTTTTTCTAAATAGATGAAGCATAGATGTGTATAGATCAAATCTAATATACATTAAACCATGTAAACTTATTTTGATTCTATCTATTCATGAAAACCATATATGTATGAAAAATCGAAACCGTTAAACCGAAGACAAACATGAAACTTTAAACTTATGTGTGCATTGTGAACTTGAGCATATCAACACTATCTAATCTTTTCATAAGATCTAAACACTAAACTAAAATAAACCGAGATCTTCTTGTAGAACTTCGTCTCCAAGTCGACTCGATCCAAACATGATCCAACGAGTTTGACTCCAACCGAGTGCTAGATGCGATCTTGACGCGCGAGCTCTTGAATCACCATGTGAAAGCTCCAAAACACCTTTGTTGAAGCTAATCACCTACTAATATCTTGATTAAATATCTGAAACTAAATATCACAAGATTATTAGTAAACTATAACTATATGAGTTAATCATCATTAAAACTAGAATGAAGGGCCTCTGGGCCAACAAAGCTCCCCCTACACACATGTATCACATAAAAAAGAGATGTTAAGCTCCTCAATACAAGATACACTCAACATGAATATATATATATATATATATATATATATATATATATATATATATATATATATATATATATATATATATTATATATATAATATATATATATATATAGAAGAGATGTTAAGCTCTCCTTGCATATAGGCAATACAAATCAAAATGTTTTTAATCATCACTTTAAAGACAAATTTTGAATTTTCTTGAATCAAAATTTTGAAATATCACTTGTAAATAAACAAGTATTAAGATATCACAAGATTTTTGATACCAAATGAAATTGAAAATTTTGATACTAATTGAAATTAAAACATTTGTAAATTGTGATACCAAAGAAAGTAAAATATTTTATATTTAGATACCAATTGAAATATATGGTAAATTTTGATACCAAATAAAAGGTAAAACATTTTTGATATCAATATGAAATCGAAACCAAATTGAAACCGAAACATATAGATACCAATTAAAGTATATTGTACATTTTGATATCAATTAAAAGGTAGAATATGAAGTATATTGATACCAATTGAAATACAATTAGAAGATAATGCATAAGCTCATCAAAATACCAATTGAAAACAAGATTTAAGTCAAGCTTAGCATAAATATAATTTGTGCTTTAAACATGTAAAGATTATTAATCAAGAACAATCAAATCATATATATGTATGAAAATGAAAATACCAAATGAAATTGATATTATTTGTAATTTAAAGCATACATATATAAGAAAATAATATGAGTATACAAAAATATAATTTCATGAAGTTCATGTGTATAACTCATACCTAACCACCTTATTCATGAACATGATAAAAAGATTTTCAATAAGGCATATAAGGTATGGTCGCCCATCCATCCGCCCTTAAAGGGTTGGTAGGGGTTTTCAAAATAAGAGTTTGAAAATATTTTATAAAATTTGAAAACTCTACCGATTGGAGAATAAATAACTAGTTTAAAGTAGTTTTTTGAAAAACTAGTTAAAGATCCTTCAAAAATAAAAACCAAATCATATATATCTCATGAAACATACCAAATACATAAGTGTTGACACTCGAAATCTATAAAACTCAAAAATTCTCATGACGACAATGTCATGAGTAAACAAATGAAGTGAGTGTAGAAGAATCATGTAAATAACATTTTCATGAAAATAATCAATGAGGCTCAAGATAAACATGAATTTCTTTTATTAAAAACATGAAAATCATAAAAATTAATTTTCATTAAAAATAAACTTCAAGGCATATGTATGTTCTATCAAAACTAAAAATATACATACATATCCTAAACACAAAAGAGTCTATAATGAAATTTGCATGAAGGCAAGAGACTCAAGGGTATACATGTATATTTATTAGTTTTTTAATAAGAATTACATATATATGAAGCCAAAACATGCACAAAAATAGGCAAAACTAGTATAAATGAAGTAATCATCAAAACTAGGCTATACATGTACATAAAATGAGTACAAATGAGTAATGAAGTACAAACATATAAGAATCAAATGTTGCTCACTACTTGTATAAATATAGACACAAGTTTTAATAAAAGTTACATCTAAACAAGCATTCACCTCATTATACGTGTCGAAAAATCACAATTGCAAAATTCTTTTAATTGAATAGATGATTACAATGGATACAATCCGATTACAAAAGAGAGGAAGTCTCTTGATTGATTATCCTCTTTATTTAAAGTTGAGTTCTTTACGTGGCGGTGGAGAGTGAGTCTTGTTCTCCGTTGACCGGCCGAACATCAAGTTTCTCTTATGGATCCTCTCTTTGGATGTACTGGTAGAGTAGCACAGCTCCTATCGGTAATAGAATCTCAAAGAGATTTAAGAACTTGAACTCAATAAGTTAACAGAAAGAGTTGAACTCTTCCCAGGCTACAGGAGCTTCGGGACCGAACTCTGGTGAGATAGCTCTCCCCCTTACCTATGGCTTCTTGAATTCCGCCTCCAGGACTTTCATCGTCAGTCCCTTTTTTAGAGGTCCTCTTCCAGAGCCTCTTTTAGAAGAGGTCCCCTCCCCTCAGGTAGGGGGCAGACGGGTCGCGACCCGTCAGACCCGACCCGACCCGAGTTAGCGGGTCTGGGTTTGGGCTAATTGGGTTTGGGTCATAATCGGGTCGACCCATCTGACCCGATTATTAAATGGGTCGGGTCGACCTGAACCCGCTATACCCGCTTGACCAGCTAGACCCAATTATTCTCTCTCCTCCTCATCCTCCTCCCCTCCGATCTCCTTCACCGTCGCCACCGCCTCCTCCCCTTCACCTAAATTAAATTGTCAAAACATATGTGTGAGCCCAATTTTAAACATGTGACCTCTAGTGTATGAGTTTAGTGTGATGATCAACCATATCACCAAACAATTTAGTAATATAGTGTAAAAAATTGTATTTAAGACTTAATAATCGGGTCAAATGGGTCAGGTCGGGTCGACCCGATTAAGTCTGGGTCGGGTCTGGGTTTGAATTTTTGACCCGTATAATAATCGGGTCGGGTCGACCTGACCCGATTATTATATGGGTCGAGCAGTAATTGGGTCGGGTCGACCCGACCCGACCTAATTGCCGCCCCTGCCCCCGGGTTCCTCAGAGAGGTCTCCTTCTAACACCCCTCTCCTCTAGCTATTCGTAGCTATTTATAGAGGAATTGGGGTGTAACCAACCCCTTAAATCTCTCCATAATGAGAGGGGGTGTAACCAACTCCTTAAATCTCTCCATAATGGGAAGTTATTCCCTATTATGTGGAGAGAAAATGGGGTGTAACTGACCAAGTTCGTGTGTCAGTTATAGCAGAAATGCGGGTCTCGCGCTGGACGCGGACCTCGCTCTGATGTTGAGACGCGGAGCTCACAGGCTGGCATCTGTGTTGGAACGCGGAGCTGCTCAGGCTTGCGTTTGAGTTGAAACGCGGAGCTGGCTGAGGTCCGTGTTTGATAAAGGATGCGAGGTCCGCGTCTGGCGACCTCTACATCTGAGAAAGGATGTGAGGTCCGCGTCTGAGAAAGGACGCGAGAGGTCCACGTCTGACAAAGGATGTGAGGTCCGCGTCTGATAAAGTACGCGAGGTCCGCGTCTGGCATTGGAGCGCAAGGTCCGCGTCTGGCGACCTCCGCGTCTAATATTGGAACGCAAGGTCTGCGTCTAGGAGGTTCACGTCTGAGGCTGGAAGCTATCTCCGCATTTGGGAGGTTCGCGTCTGAGGCTTTGTCTTAAGTAATTTTTTTGATAGCCTACAGAACCCCCTCCAAAGTTTTTGAAACTCCGTGGTTGACTGAGACAAATTCGGAATACTTTGGACTTCAGTTGAATCAGGACTTCCTGTAATCAAACTGGCATTCTTCTGAGAGGCAGTCTCGAGCTTGATCTTGTCTGGGTTCTGATCTTCGTGAGTGTACTATTGAACTGCTTGAAGCCTCCAAGAAAGATCATTTGTAATTTGATTGTCGGTGTACTGTTGAACTGGTGGAGTTGTCAATTGTCTTTGCCAGTATACTGTTGAACTGATTGCAGTAGCAGAGACATAATCTTTGTATTGGAGGGAGAGAAGACGCAGCTCTCATAGACGCGGTTCTGACACACTGATCAAGTGGAGATGCGAACTTCATCAAAGTTGAGACGCGACTCTCAATTGTTGTAGAGACGCAGCTCTCAATTACTGTAAAGACGTAACCTTTATTTGTTGTTGAGACTCGACTCTTAAGTTCATTGAGTCGCAGCTCGATGCTTGAGACGCGAAAGTAACGCTCAAAGCTTCTTTGGAAGAGTTTTAATTGTGAGAGGTGTGATATTAACTTAGCAAATTATAGCTTCACTGGGGCAATTTGAGAAGGTTACTGTCAGAAGTGTGATGTTAACTTGACAGTGAGATTTGGACTTATATTTGAAGAAGTTTGGTGGCCTTGCTATTCTATTGATGAGAATAACAAGTGGAGTTTGATCCGCTGAGGATTATGCCAGAGTCTATCGTCAGAGGTTTAGTGTTAACATAACTATAACTCTGCTGGAAATGAAAGTTTACTGTTAGAGGTGTGATATTAACATAACAGCGATTGATTTTGCGATCTACGCAATTTAAGTGGACCTGTCATTCTATTGACGAGAATGACAAGCGAGCTTGGATTTGTTGAGGATCCATGAAGATTTTTACCGTCAGAGGTGTAATGTTAACGTAACGAGTTTGGGTTTACAATTTGAGCAAATTGAATTGTCAGATGTGTGATATTAACTTGATAAAGATGTGTGCTAGAGCTGTGATATTAACTTAGCACCACGAAAGTCTCATTTTCACTGAGAAAATTGAGAGAATATCATTGTCATAGGTGTAATGTTAACTTAACAATGAAATGCACGCTAGAGGTGTGATGTTTAACTTAGCATTGATAGATCTCATTTTCACTGAGAAAATTGAGGAGATCACTGTCATAGGTGTAATGTTAACTTAACGACGATTGATTTTGCGATATGAGCAACTTTGGTCAGAAGTGTAGTATTAACTTGACCAAGAGATTCTGCGATTTATGTAGTTTGGTGGACTCACCATCCTATTGAAGAGGACTGACAAGTTGAAATTTTGATCAGAGGTGTAATGTTAACTTGACCGGGGTTTGTCTTGCGAGTGGAGCAAGTTTGGTCAGAGGTGTGATGTTAACTTGACTGGGATTTGTCTACTGTTAGAGGTATGATTTTGAACATAACAGTATTTATAGTGGACTTGTCATTCTATTGAGGAGAATTGACAAGTTGAAGTTTTACCCCCTGGGATACATCAAAATCTTACTGTTAGAGGTGTAATGTTAACATGACAGGTTCAATTTGTAATTTATTCCCCTGAGAAAATTGAGAAAAATCACTGTTAGAGGTTTAATGTTAACTTAGCAGTGAATATGCTAGAGGTACAATGTTAACTTGACATGTTTGATTTGTGATTATTTCACTGGGGAAATAGTCACAGGCTTTTTGTGGTCCTACCATTCCATGGATGGGAATTGGTAAGGGATTTTGGAGGGGATTTTAGGGAATAAGTTGTCAGAGGTAATTGTTAACATGACAAATATTGATTTCCCTAGAAAATAAAGATTTACTATTAGAGGTGTAATGTTTAACATAACAGTAATGAGATTTTGCGATTTAAGCACTTTAAGTGGACCTGTCATTCTATTGAAGAGAATGACAAGTAAGACTAGACCCGTCGGGGATCTAAATATTTTTTTACCATCAAAGGTGTGATATTAACTTAACAGATAAGATTGAATCTTGTCAGAGGTGTGATATTAATTTGACAAGGACGTGAGCTAAAGGTGTACTGTTAACTTAGCTCCATAAAAACTTCAGTTTCATTGGGGAGACTGAAGATATCACTGTCATATGTGGTGTTAAACTTGACAGTGGAGGTAATTGTTGGCCCAAAGGCCATTAGCCCGATATTTTGATGATAACAAAACATATTTAGTTATGTTTTTAACAATCTTGTTTAAAAGTGTTTCAGGCTTAAAACAAATTGATTTGACGGCTCCACAATCAAGACTCATAATTTG
The DNA here is from genome assembly GCA_038442645.1 of Agave tequilana. Taxonomy (NCBI): domain Eukaryota; kingdom Viridiplantae; phylum Streptophyta; class Magnoliopsida; order Asparagales; family Asparagaceae; genus Agave; species Agave tequilana. Next base: position 72,664 of record JAVJIF010017655.1, read on the forward strand.
GACGCCGCTAAAGCTTTGCATTCCAAGCCTAGCACGGTAGAAAAGCTTCGGGATCAAAACATTGAAGAAAAGATTTCAAGATTTGTAATTTACTTTTCTTTTTAGATATTATGTCAAAACCTAGATGATAGAGGTAGAATATTTGGGATTATCACTCACACACACTTAGTATTGCTTCATGGCTTCAAAAGAATTTTTATATCAGAATTTCTAACTTAGTTTTTAGAAATACCATGTTTTGGAAAAACCGTTTTTAGAAAATCATTTTATCAAAAAGGATTTTTACCAAAAATGATCTAACATGTTTGGGTGTTGATCTATGATCACACTCTTAATTTTATTAGGTCTAGAACCTTATTTTCAAATCCTTAAACCAAAAATGTTTGAATCAAAATTTTCCTTTTCTTTCTTTCCAGACACTGTTTAAACAGATCTGACAGAGTTCGGTCGACCGACCCAGTCGACCGACGTGCACGGCTGTGCATGTGTGCACGTCGGCCGACCGCTCGGGTCGACCGGGCACTTGTCAGTGCTCTCTGTTTATTTCGGTCGACCGAGTCGGCCGACCGTTTTTCCCAACGGTCAGAAATATGACTGTTGGCGGTCGACCGACCCGGTCGACCGGTAGTTGTCAGAAAGTCTGACAGACTCCAACAGCTCTATTTTCTAACAGATTTTTGTTGGGATCTCAACCCAACGAATCCTTTAAGCTGTGTAGTTGGTTTTTCATCCACTATAAATAGTGGGTCATTTCAACATGATAAGACACAAGATTTATATGATTTGATAAGAGTTTTTAAGCAAGAAAATATTTCCAAGCTAAATCCTTAGTTTTCTTTTAGAAAAGATTTTCTCTCCAAAGCCAAAAATTCCCTACACCTTTTGAAGCAATCCTCTACTTCTCTCTAGTCTTTTGCACTACACAATCCCAAGTATTCATCTTCTTCATATTGGTTATAGGATTGTGCAAGTGAGCTTTTGATCAAGTGTGATCAAGTTTTTCTTCAATTGAGAAGTTGTAGAGGCATCGACCTCAATCGAGCGGGTGTGCTTCATAGTGTTGCAGCGACACCGAGAGATAGGACAAGTGTGTCCTTGTATTGGAGATCCAGTGGGATCAACAATAGTGGAAATCCTTCAAGTGTGAAGGCGGGGACGTAGAGCGTGGCTCGAACCTCGGAAACATATCCTCGTGTTTGCGTTTGCTCAAATTTCTCTAAACTTAATCTCTCTTTATTACTTGCCTTATTTATTGCGTTTATCTTGCAAGTGTTTTTTAATTTGAGCTTATTGTTTTAAGTAGATTTTAATTCCGCATTTTTGTCATATTTCATATAGCCATCACCTATTCACCCCCCTCTAGGTGATTTTAATTGGTATCAGAGCCTAACCCTACTATTTGGTTTAACCACCTTAGGGAGATCCTTGTATTTGGCTATATCATTTTGTTGCATCCTTCATTTATTGTGCTCTTATTCATTATCCATGGCCTCAATTGATTTTTCTAGCATCAAGTCCCCACCCAAGTTTGATGGCTTGAACTTCCCTATTTGGAAGGTCAAGATGAACCTTTTTCTAAATCCTAGGAGTTAGAGTTGCTAGGGCCATCACCAAAGAATTTATTGAACCCCTCACCGATGAGAAATCATGGTCCGAAGATACCACTAAGGACTATGAGGCAAATGCTAGAGCCCAATATGCATTAACACAAGCCTTAAATGAAGATGACCTATCACGCATCATAAATTGTAAATTGGCATTTGAGGTTTGGAATGTTTTGATTGTGACTCATGAGGGAACGTCCCAAATCAAAAGATCCAAGATTGACTTGCTTCGTTCTTAATATGAGAACTTTTACATGCTTGAGAATGAGAGCATTGATGATAACAAATGCTTTATCTTCTTTAGGTGATGCGATCGATAATGACCAAAAGATAAGGAAGGTCATTAGAGCTCTTCCCAAAGCTTGGGAAGTCAAGGCAACCACCCTCAAGGAGCTCAACGATTGGGAGGAGATGGACTTCTCCGGCTTCATCGGAAATCTCAAGACCTATGAGATGGAGATGAAAGTTAGAAAAGAAAGGGAGGCGCCGAAGAATAAAGCCCTCGCTTTCAAAGCCACTCCAACCAACCATGACGAGGAAGACTCATCGGAAGACTACGATGAGGACTTTGCCATGCTCATCCGGAAGGTGGGCAAAATGTTTTACAAGAAGGGGAGGCAAAGCAACTTCCGAAGAGGGAAACCTCAAGGAAGGTTTGAAAGAAAAAGAGAGGAGTCGGGTCCGTGCTTCCATTGCAAGAAAACCGGACATCTCATGGCCGATTGCCCCGCTCTCCAAGCCACAACCTCCAAGAATAGGCCAAAGAAGAAAAAAGCTATGGTGGCCACATGGGATGACTCGGAGTCGGAATCCGAAGAGGAGATCGACACTGCCAACATGTGCTTCATGGCACATGGGGAAGATGCATCAAAGTATATCTCGAAAACTCCATAGATGATGATGAATTAACTATGGATGAACTTGCACAATTTTTCAAAGAGCTACAACATAGATATGAGATTTCACAATCTCAAAATAAGAAATTAAAAAGGGAAAATGAATCTTTGAAAAATAAATTTGATCTTGTCTTAAAAGAGAAAAATAACTTAGAAAACTCTTTTGTAAAGATGAAAAAGGACTTTGAAATTATAAAATATCTTCTAAAGGAAAAAGCCCCATTTCATCTTGTAACAAAAATGATTTTATTGAAATTCAAAAACGGGTTGATGTTTTAGATTCAACTCTTAAAAAATGTGCATTTGACTTAAATAAATTTGCATCTAGGTTTCTCAAAGGAGTAACCCAAGGGAAACACACTCACCATCAACATGCACGGAAACATGCATACACACACAAGCATGCATTCATGTATGATAGTGGTAGGATTTATGTTTGCACACATTGTGGCCGCAAAGGCCATTTAGAAAAATTTTATTATGCTAAGCTAAACATACCAAGTAAACATGTTTGGGTTCGCCCAAGTACTAACCCTATAGAACCAAAAAGATATGGGTACCAAAAGACACACCCAATTTAATTGATACAGGTGGGTCTCCTTCCTCAAAGACGTAGGGGGAGACGGTGCCCGGGTGGTGGATGCAACAATGCCTAACGAACACATCATCGCTTGCATCGCTATCGTAGAGGCACCTATTTTGGAGAATACCCTCGGTTTGGTAATTTCTCCATTTAAAAGTTTTTATTTTTGTTTATATACATATGCATAGGATTGTTAGTTTACCTTTGTGTTATATTGATATGGGTTAGTGTAAACTTACATTTCCATCATGCTTGTGTATATGCTTTGTTCTAATTCATGTTATCTCGCTTTATGTAATATTTTTGTTGTGTCCACATGTCTAGTTTTGATCATATATCTATATACACATTTTGTCAAAAAATAAAATAAAATAAAATAAATATTTAGAATTCATATTTAAAGCAAATACATTAGAGATGGCAATTGCGCACCTCAACTCATATTTAGAGGAATCTCGAGGATGAAGTTCAGAACCCTTCACCGGGTATTCGGCTTCAACATCTCTAAACCTTTACTTTATATGAAAATAAAAAAATAAATATTTGTGTAAATTTTGTTGATAATTTCAACTAATAAAGTTTAATCATGTTTTAAAACATTGTTTGTTGAAAATATCCTCTTTTATTATCTTTTTTTGGGGTCTTTGCTGCTGACAGTTTTTGGGCAAGACCGGCCGACCGGAGCTGAGATCCGGCCGACCGACCTTGCCTGGAAGAATGTTTTTTTATCCTTCTCTATAGCCGGCCGACCAGTGCGGTCGACCGTTTAGTCTGTCAGTGGTCTCGGGTATTTTCGGTCGACCGGACCGGTCGACCGGGCGACGGGAATCTGTCATTTACCCACCCTTTTTAAAGCCCTAACTCTCTCTTTTCTCTCATTTCTCACTAGCGGCTCTTCACTCTCTCCTCTCTAAAAACCCTAATGACCTCTTCCCACCTCAATCCAACCTAAATCCTAGCTTTGATCACTCAAATCTTTTCTGGATCGTCTCTTTCAGGCCCGATCTACGTTCAATCTCAAGGATTTTCGGTTGTGGGTTCTTGATCTCTCATCCCTCAAGGTAAAAATCTCTTTTTTCTTTAGATCTTGCTTTCCATCTTGTTGTTCATCCTAGTTTTGTCAAGATCTATCCTTCACCTAGTCTAGATCAAGCCCTAATATTGTTTTTGACCTAGATCTTTCATTTTAACCAAAAAAAAAATTATGCCTAAAAGATCTAGAGCCGAGAAGAAAAAATCAGTAGTCCCTTCTTCTTCATCCACCAGGATTAAACCTCCATTTGTCTCTGATCTAGCAGAAAATCGATTTATCCTCCTTTCGAGGAGAACTATTATTTCTGGGAGATGTGTTGTCCTTCAAGATTTTGAGCACCTCAATATCCCACAAATATTGAGGAACAATTCTTTAGATCAGTTCATGGCTATTAGAGAACCGGTGTACACCTCACTCATACCCTACTTTTACACTAATCTTGCTTATGAGGGTAATCGGGTTAGGTCTAGGGTTCTTTGTAGAGACATAGATATCTCTCTCCAAGATTTTGTTGAGCTTCTGCATCTCTCCTGCGAGGGAGTTGATGTTTACTCCTATGACCTGCATGACTTTGTCTATCCGGCCGGTGAGTCTGCACTCACCGCGTCAACTTTACTCCACGGGGATGACAACCCCGGCTTAGTGAGGAATGAGGAGGTGAATAAATTCACACTCACCGCTCAAGTCCTTGCTAAATTTGTATTCTATAACATTCTGCCCAAATCTGGTGAATACAGTCATGCCAGGGGTCCTGTTCCTTTGATTGTCTATTGCCTTCTGAAAGGCATTAAGATAAACATCCCCCGCTTCATAATTTCTCACATGACCTCCGATCACGTCCTTGTCCCCACAGGCACTTGCCTTATGGGATGCTCATCTCGTATCTCCTAAAATAACTTGATTTTGATCTATCCTCTGAGATACCCACCGAACCCTCCGTGAACCTGAACAGCACTCTCTTGAAGAAGATGCAAGTTAGGGAGCGTCATGATGCACCCCAACAGCCTGCAGTTCCTCCTTCTTCCTCTGTTCCAGGGTCTTCATCTATTCCAGGGTCTTTTTATGCTCCAGGGTCATCTATTCCATCAGACCTCCAGGCGTTCATTTCTTCTGAGCTCCGAGCTCAGTTCTAGGAGCATCATTCTTTGATTTCCGCTGAGATCCAGCAGCGCCAGACCCAGATTTCTGCGGAGTTAGCGGCACATCGCGAGGAAATAGACTCTCGCTACCAGGGACTTCGTAACGATATGTGCTACTTTGCTGATTCCATGCGATACATGGATTCGCAATTTAGTGCACTCTTTGTGAAGTACAACATGCTTGGTCCAGACCCCACGCCATTTGCCCGACCGCTTCCTTCCTCTGGCCCTCCATTTTCAGTTAGGGCCCCTTCTGCTTCTTCTGCACCACAGTCAGGTGTTGCAGCTATTGATCCAGAGGAGGAGGCTTCAGATGATGATGAGGATGATGATGATGAGGATGATGATGATGAGGATGTGGAGATGGCTACAGATGATGATGAGGACGACGATGATGAGGACGACGACGATGAGGAGTGACTTCCCTTTTGATGATGTCAAAAGGGGGAGAGATATTCATGAGAGACTTCCTGGGCTTGTATTTTGTGTGTTGGACATATTTTGGTATTTTGGACATGTATTTGATGGTTGTGTGGACATGTGTTTTCTATATGTTTTTGTCTTGTATGAACATGTGTTCTTATTTGACATGAGTTATCTTTTCTAGCATGGACATGTGTATGGTTGTTTATTATTTGTGCTATTTATTTATGCCTGAGTATCTCTTTATTATATGCATGTGTTGAGGGGGAGCTTCACTTGAAGTCTCCACCCAAAATATTTGTAATAACTATGTATGTTTTGTCATCATCAAAAAGGGGGAGATTGTTGGCCCAAAGGCCATTAGCCCGATATTTTGATGATAACAAAACATATTTAGTTATGTTTTTAACAATCTTGTTTAAAAGTGTTTCAGGTTTAAACAAGTTGATTTGACGGCTCAACAATCAAGACTCACAATTGGACGCCGCTAAAGATTTGCATTCCCAAGCCTAACACGGTAGAAAAGCTTCGGGATCAAACATTGAAGAAAAGATTTCAAGATTTGTAATTTACTTTTAATGAGGTTCATTGTCAGAGGTTTAATATTAACTTGACAGAATCTACTAGGGATTAAAAAATCTGGTTTGTCAGAGGTTTATTTTTAACATGACAAATCTCAGTTCATTTCTTTACGAAGATGAACACATGTATTTTTGTGGCCTTACCATTCTGTGGATGAGAATTGGTAAGAGATTTTGGAAGGAGGATGGGACCAAGTCACTCAAGGTTTTTAGCAAACCTTCTACTCAGACTCGTGTTTCCACGTCAGAGAAAGGACGCGAGGTCCGAGTCTGGCGACCTCCGCGTTTGATTGAGAAAGGACGCGAGGTCTGCGTCTGGCGACCTCCGCGTCTGACATTGGAACGCGAGGTTACGTCTGGCGACCTCCGCGCTTGACTAAGAAAGGACGTGAGGTCCGCTTCTGGCGACCTTCGCGTCTGACATTGGAACGCGAGGTCTGCATCTGGCGACCTCTGCGTTTAACTGAGAAAGGACGTGAGGCCTGCGTCTAGCGACCTCCGCGTCTGACATTGGAACGCGAGGACTGCGTCTCTTGGAGGAGTTTGAGTTTGAAGCCTTACAGATTAAAAACTGACAGCTCAGTCATTTGAAAGTTACAGTGATAATCAAAGAGCACCCCCGAGATGAACTGCTCGCAATGGCACTCGAACTCATGAGATGAGAGCTTCTCATTTCATATTTGAACATGGCCTCTTGAGACTGAATGCGAACCTCGCGTTTCTGAAGGAAAACACGATGATCTCATTCTGGCGCAGCCTCCTGCTGAACGCGTGTCTTGCGCTTCTGAATAGAAACGTGAAGGTCATCCTTTCACTATCAGCGACTCTCACATTTAAAAAATGAAACGCTAAGGTCATGTCCTGGCACGGCCTTAGGCTGAACGTGGGTCGCGCGTTCTCGCGTTTTGGTACAGCTTGAGGCTGGATGCGAACTTCACGTTTTGGCGCTAAAACACGCAGCTCGTGAACGCGAACATCGCGTTTTGTTGCAGAAATGCGGGACTGAAAGCGAACTTCGCGTTTGGTGCCGAAACGCGGCGGTGAAAGCGAGCTCTATTTGCTGATGGTGAACTTGACGTCTTTGTTGACGATCAGCAATCCGTTTGGCTCGTAGGAGTGGATGCGAACCCCCTGCAAATTGAGTTTGCAGAGCCTTGAAAGGAGTTTTGTGGGGAGATTTGCCTTCATCATTATTGGCGTCGGGTCTCGTAGGAGACATTGATGCGGGCCACATATGCTGTTGCAACCACTCCTGTCTGCTGATAATGAGTGCAACACCTTCGTCGTCTCTCGGCATTCCGATTGAGTCGAAGAGGTTATTGAGAACCCCTGGCATCCTGAACTAGAAGTGCCTTGATAAAAGGATGGAGGAGAGATTGGTCTCTATTGCCATCTTAACCGTGGGTCGTGGTGCGGGTCTCTGAAGAGACGTTCGGGATGACCACATTGTCTCCATGGGAGACTCCTGATGCTTTAGGGGAGTTCAACTTCTCTTGGTCGAATTCGATCATAAGAGGAACTATGGATCCAAGCATCCGACGTCAGCTTGCGCCACTACTTTCTCGTTGATTGAGAACGACAAAGTAATCCCCAGCAGAGTCGCCATCTCTTGTACGCATCGGAAAATCACAATTGCAAAATTCTTTTAATTGAATAGAAGATTACAACGGATACAATCCGATTACAAAAGAGAGGAAGTCTTTGATTGATTATCCTCTTTATTTAAAGCTGGGTTTTTCACGTAGCGGTGGAGAGTGAATCTTGTTCTCCGTTGACCGACAGAACATTAAGTTTCTCTTATGGATTCTATCTTTAGATCTACTGGTGGAGTAGCACAGCACCTATCGGTAATAGAATCTGTAAAACCCCGCTCCCAGAATACGTACTTAGTTGCGTATTCAGATTTTCGATAGTATTTTTCGATTTACTTCCCGTATTTGTTTTGTATTGTGAATTATTTATATGATCGTTTTGTCTTGGATCCGGATTCACGGACTCAGAGGCAGCCCTAGTCTGAACCGAGGACCCGATCCTAGGGTATTACTCGATTTGGTCTTTCTGGTCTTTAGATTTGACCGATTTCAGTTTTAAACATCATTTTCCAATATTTTAGATTTTTATGATTTTCTGGAATTTCCTGAATTAAATTGAAAATCTTCAAAACCGGTGTCGACCAGTGCCGCTGACCGATTCCCGGATTTTTATTTACAAACGGATTGGAATTACTAGAAGTGTCTTTTACATTATTTCTTAAAATCATCTAAATACTTTTTCTGAGGATTTTATGAATTTATGAAAATTCTACCGGATTGGGTGTCGGCCAGTACTGCTGGTTGATTCTAGGATTTTTAGTTTACAATCGGAATTGAATTTCTGAATTCCACTTTCACTTTACTTCTTAAAATCATATTTTCTTCTTTAATACATTTTCTGAGATTTTTCAGAATTTATCAAAATCCGGCCGACCCGGTGTAGACCGGTATCAGCGGTTGACTTCAGGATTTTTAATTTGAAAACGTGATTGTATTTCTGAAAATGGATTTCACCATGGACCTTAAAATAATATTTATTATTTTTAAGTATTTTTCGAGACCTTTCTGGATCAGTCCAATTTTCCAGCATTTTCGATGTTTTGGGATTTCCCAGATCCGGAATATCATCTAACTTATTTTTCTTTTTATTTCCTTCCCCATTTTTCTCATCCAATCCCTTTCCTCTATATTCCTTTTTTCTTTTTCCCAAAAATTCCTCCACCACACAACCCTCCAAAATATCTTCTCCTTTTCCTTTTTATTTTCTTTTCCTTTTCCAACTTTTCCTTTTCATTTTTCTTTCTTTTTCTCTTTTTCTTCCCTTCTTTCTTCTCCTTCCCCTGGCGCCAGCGACAGTCGCCTCCTCCTCCTTCTTCCCCCCAAAATTCTCCCTCTCTCTCACTTCACTTCCCAATTTCTCCCTCAATTCTCTCTCTCTATCTCCTTCTCCTTCTTCTCCACACATCAATTTCTCACACTTCCCTCTCTCTCTTCTTCCACCAAGATCAGGCCACGACCTCGACCGCCGCCGACCTCTTCTCCTCCGGCGCCCTGGCGAGGGCTGACCGCCGCCGGCGCGACGCCGGCGGCCTGTTCGCGGCCAGGGGGCCTTCTGGCCCCCAGTGCGCGGTTGTGGAGGGGCAGCAGCCCCCTCCTTTCTCCTCCTTTGGGGTGGCCGGAAGCCACCCCTGCCTGCGCCGGCTACCCCTGGCCGGCGCAGTCTCCGCGCCTCCCTGGCCGCGTCCAGGGAGAGGCGCCAGGCCAGGCCGGCCTGGCCTGGGCGTGAGCAGGGGGGGCAGCAGCCCCCCTGTTGTTTCCCTCTCCCCTCCTTTGGGGTGGCCGGCGAGGCCACCCTGGCCGGCGGCCACCGGAGGCCGCCGACGCCGGCCCCAGAGAGGCCACGGCCAGGCCTCCTGGCCTGCCGTGAGCGTGAGAGGGGGTAACTGCCCCCCTCTCTCTTTCATCTCTCTCTCTCTCTCATCTCTCCTCTCTCTCTCTCCTGACCTCTCTCTCTCCTCTCTCTACAACTTCTCTCACTCTCTCTAACCAATCCTCTTTCTATCTCCTCAGTTTCTCTCTCTAACTCCCTCTTTCTCTCTCTAGAATTTCCTTCCTAAATCTCTCTTTCTCTCTAGAAATCCCTCTCTAGTTCTCTCTTTCTCTCTCTAAACTTCCCCTCTCTTAATCTCTCTTTCTCTCTCCTCTTCACTTTCTCTCTCTAAAAATATTTATATATTATTATATTTTATAGCGCGTGCGAGAGTTCCATGGATTTCAGACTTTTCGGCATTTCCGGTGATTTAGGCGAGCGTTCTCGCCTCCATTTGGGTTTCCCCGCTTCGTCGGGTCGACATGTATTTTAATTCCATGTTTATATGTATTTTGTATTGGGCTGGGTCCCTGTATTTGTGTATGGTCGAGTGCCAATGACTGGACATGTATTGCTCTGTGACAAATGCTTGTATTAGGGTAGTTTAATTCTTGTACATATACCATGCCTGTGATGTATTTTATACCATGCGTGGCCGACCCTTCGTGGTCGTTGAACTCTGGGTTTCTGCCCACTCTGGGATGGCTGGTAGCCACCGAGAGTGCGCTTAAACCCCGAGCGTTCTTGGACCCTCAGCCTTCAGCCTCCGGTCTCTCACTATCTCGAAAGGGAAGTGATTGGGACCGTCAGGTCTCTCCGTCCTTCAGCCTCCGGTCTCTCACTATCTCGAAAGGGAAGTGATTGGACCGTCAGGTCTCTCAGCCCTTCAGCCTCCGGTCTCTCACTATCTCGAAAGGGAAGTGATTGGGACCGTCAGGTCTCTCAGCTCCGCCTGGTTATCATGATCAGCGTTTAGCGCTTTACCACTAGATTCGTCTAGGCGAGATGCTGCCGGAATTCCTACTCGCACCTTAAGCCGAGTTGTCTCGGTAACCTTGCCAGACGCTCCAGTGTTAAATACTGTTTGCTGTCTGTACACTCCAGCTTGCTCAGCTCCGCTTGATTATGCTCAGCTACTATTCTATCACATGCCATGTATTTACCTGATATGTTAACACTTGACATGCCATGCCATTACTTCATACATGTCTTTTACATGCTAGTATCTAACACCTGTTTGTACCACCTGACAACTGATGTGTTGTCACCTAACACCAGACATGCTACTACTTGGCAAGGCCCTTGTTATGACATGACTTGCCACCGGACTAATATCAATCTCTTGACATGATTGGTCTCCTGCCAAATATCATCCTCCTGTCATGCTATCACCTGACACCCGGCATGATATACTTGACTCTCATGATTATCACGATAACGGGAATGATGACCTGATATCTTGATTTCAACTTGCTACATTATAGTACGAACAGTACTCCTGATATAGTACAAATCGTACTCCTGATACACATGTATTCCTGATATTCTTGACTTGTTCCTGCTCATTCCCGGAATCTGATAATCATCTAATAAACCGTAAAATGAGACAACTTACATCGGGTCGGGGGAAACTTGCGGCTATCAATACATGTTCGTGTTTACAGTGGTATTAGGCATATTGTGCAACTAAAACTTCCAGTCTGACCTGTGGGCCTCCAGGGGACCGAGGGGAGAGCTGGCTCCCTCCTTCCTGGTACCATCTTGATAAGGGCATCCATAAGACCCTCCTGAATCGCCTTGCGATAGGTTCCGTCACCAAGCAACGGACATCCTGGGCCGTGGTCCCGGGTATGCACGGGACCCACTGTAAACATTGTTCGTTGATACCCCCGTTGGTTTCCAATAACAATCTTGCTTTACTCAGATGTGGATATATGTGTGCTGGGACGCTAGTTCACATATTTAGACATTAGGGTAAGACGAGTAATAATAATAATAAAAGATGCCAACTATGGATCCGTTGTATGCTTTACCGAGCTTACTTCTATTGGGTTTTACATCGGATTTCTGGTTTTATGATTATTATCATATTCGCTGCTCATACCCTGCTTTATTCCTTGTGTTCCATTACATCAGTCTCATGTTCCTATCTTACCATACCATGAGTACTTCTGCTCGATATCGCTTGTCTTATATCTACTTGCTCCTGCATGCTTATGCTCACGACACGATTTTCAATGCTTGATTATGATTCGGTTTTATCGATACACGTATGCTTATCTTTGCACGCCATCTGGCTTTCGTATCACCACTCGCCTGGGGAGTTCTATCTGACTCCCCTGGATTCTCATGTCCAGGTCCTGGAGCTTGGAGCATGTCGGAGCTTGGAGCTTGTGGAATTCCAGTCGCTGACCTGAGTGGCGCAACGGTAGCGTGAATCATCAGCAGACCGTTCAGAACCCATCCTTCCAGGCCCCCTTGTGCGGCTCTAGAGTTTTCCTGTTATGACTCTGAGCCTGTTTTTGTACTGTTCATACTGTACATCTTTTTGTATTCTCGCATTTGCGCCTATCGGTGATGTAATATTATTGTAATATTTGTCACCTCTGGTGATAACTTTATAATTGTACTCATATGTTGGAATGTATAATGCACCACGTGCTTCCGTACTCTGATTCTTGCCTGTACTGATGCTTAGCGTATATACGTGAGGGTATTTCTGACCTGCGTATATACGTTGCAGTAACGTCTCCGTACCCGCCCGGATCGGGGCGTTACAGGATGGTATCAGAGCCTAGGCTCTACATCCTCAGTACGTCCAGATGGCAAATTAACGGTAAAGAAATTTGCAACTGGAATGCATGAGTCCTGGTTATACACTCCAACTACAAGTGCAGAGTTATCTATTCTTTCTTGATCGTTCTTCCTTTGATTCCTAATCCCTTCCATCCTTCCCCTGTTTGGTTTTTCGAAGCCTTTATACCAACTTAAGATATGAATAGACTAGAGAGGTAGCGGCTGGTTCTGAATGAAGCGATTATATGATCTCTTTGGCCAACTCTATGAAGCTCGGGTATTCTCGGGATTGATCCTAATCGGGTTATCTTTCAGAAGTCAGTAGTCGGAATTCTTTACGGATATTCTACATTCTCGGCTATATCTTTCAGAGTGATTGATGCCTGGTATTCGAAATTCTCAATTATCGGTCTTCTTTATTATGCTCAGGACTATCAGGGTTTTCTTTATCTTTAGTATTCTGGCTCATTCTCAGAGTGACATTAAGTATGCAGTACAGCGGGAATTCTATTGCAAAGCTGTGTTATCAGTCAGTATTATTCGGCATTGTTCGAAGATTTATACAACCGAAAGAGCAGAGAATGTCTATATTCTGATTATTGTTCAGTCAACTTGAGGGCCCTACCTATAGTGCTTCATATCTTAATTGGTATAAATTCCGCCCTTGTCCTCTTTGTGTTCAATTTACCCCTTATCGAAATTGCGAGGACGCAATTTTTTGTAAGGTGGATGGATTGTAACACCCTGCTCCCAGAATACGTACTTAGTTGCGTATTCAGATTTTTCGATAGTATTTTTCGATTTACTTCCCGTATTTGTTTTGTATTGTGAATTATTTGTATGATCGTTTTGTCTTGGATCCGGATTCACGGACTCGGAGGCAGCCCTAGTCTGAACCGAGGACCCGATCCTAGGGTATTACTCGATTTGGTCTTTCTGGTCTTTAGATTTGACCGATTTCAGTTTTAAACATCATTTTCCAATATTTTAGATTTTTATGATTTTCTGAAATTTTCCTGAATTAAATTGAAAATCTTCAAAACCAGTGTCGACCAGTGCCGCTGACCGATTCCCAGATTTTTAATTTACAAACGGATTAGAATTACTAGAAGTGTCTTTTTACATTATTTCTTAAAATCACATTTCCTATCTAAATACTTTTTCTGAGGATTTTATGAATTTATGAAAATTCCACCGGATTGGGTGTCGGCCAGTATCGCTGGTTGATTCCAGGATTTTTAGTTTACAATCGGAATTGAATTTCTAAATTCCACTTTCACTTTACTTCTTAAAATCATATTTTCTTCTTTAATACATTTTCTGAGATTTTTCAGAATTTATCAAAATCCGGCCGACCCGGTGTAGACCGGTATCGGCGGTTGACTTCAGGATTTTTAATTTGAAAACGTGATTGTATTTCTGAAAATGGATTTCACCATGGACCTTAAAATAATATTTATTATTTTTAAGTATTTTTCGAGACCTTTCCGGATCAGTCCAATTTTCCAGCATTTTCGATGTTTTGGGATTTCCCAGATCCGGAATATCATCTAACTTATTTTTCTTTTTCTTTTTCCTTCCCCATTTTTCTCATCCACTCCCTTTTCCTCTATATTCCTTTTTCTTTTTCCCCAAAATTCCTCCACCACACAACCTCCAAAATATCTTCTCCTTTTCCTTTTTATTTTCTTTTCCTTTTCCAACTTTTCCTTTTCATTTTTCTTTCTTTTTCTCTTTCTTCCCTTCTTTCTTCTCCTTCCCCTGGTGCCAGCGACAGCCGCCTCCTCCTCCTTCTTCCCCCCAAAATTCTCCCTCTCTCTCACTTCACTTCCCAATTTCTCCCTCAATTCTCTCTCTCTATCTCCTTCTCCTTCTTCTCCACACATCAATTTCTCACACTTCCCTCTCTCTCTCTCTTCTTCCTCCAAGATCCGGCCACGACCTCGACCGCCGCCGATCTCTTCTCCTCTGGCGTCCCGACGAGGGCTGACCGCCGCCGGTGCGACGCCGGCGGCCAGGGGGCCTTCTGGCCCCCTGTGCGCGGTTGTGGAGGGGGCAGCAGCCCCCTCCCTTCTCCTCCTTTGGGGTGGCCGGAAGCCACCCCTGCCTGCGCCGGCTACCCCTGGCCGGCGCAGTCTCCGCGCCTCCCTGGCCGCGTCCAGGGAGAGGCGCCAGGCCAGGCCAGGCCGGCCTGGCCTGGGCGTGAGCAGGGGGCAGCAGCCCCCCTGCTGTTTCCCTCTCCCCTCCTTTGGGGTGGCCGGCGCGGCCACCCCTGGCCGGCGGCCACCGGAGGCCGCCGGCGCCGGCCCCAGAGAGGCCACGGCCAGGCCTCCTGGCCTGGCCGTGAGCGTGAGAGGGGGGCAACTGCCCCCTTCTCTCTTTCATCTCTCTCTCTCTCATCTCTCCTCTCTCTCTCTCTCCTGTCCTCTCTCTCTCTCCTGACCTCTCTCTCTCCTCTCTCTACAACTTCTCTCACTCTCTCTAACCAATCCTCTTTCTATCTCCTCAGTTTCTCTCTCTAACTCCCTCTTTCTCTCTCTAGAATTTCCTTCCTAAATCTCTCTTTCTCTCTAGAAATCCCTATCTAGTTCTCTCTTTCTCTCTCTAAAACTTCCCCTCTCTTAACTCTCTCTTTCTCTCTCCTCTTCACTTTCTCTCTCTAAAAATATTTATATATTATTATATTTTATAGCGCGTGCGCGAGTTCCATGGATTTCAGACTTTTCGGCATTTCCGGTGATTTAGACGAGTGTTCTCGCCTCCATTTGGGTTTCCCGCTTCGTCGGGTCGACATGTATTTTAATTCCATGTTTATATGTATTTTGTATTGGGCTGGGTCCCTGTATTTGTGTATGGCCGAGTGCCAATGACTGGACATGTATTGCTCTGTGACAAATGCTTGTATTAGGGTAGTTTAATTCTTGTACATATACCATGCCTGTGATGTATTTTATACCATGCGTGGCCGACCCTTCGTGGTCGTTGAACTCTGGGTTTCTGCCCACTCCTGGGATGGCTGGTAGCCACCGAGAGTGCGCTTAAACCCCGAGCGTTCTTGGACCCTCAGCCTTCAGCCTCCGGTCTCTCACTATCTCGAAAGGGAAGTGATTGGGACCGTCAGGTCTCTCCGTCCTTCAGCCTCCGGTCTCTCACTATCTCGAAAGGGAAGTGATTGGGACCGTCAGGTCTCTCAGCCCTTCAGCCTCCGGTCTCTTACTATCTCGAAAGGGAAGTGATTGGGACCGTCAGGTCTCTCAGCTCCGCCTGGTTATCACGATCAGCGTTCAGCGCTTTACCACTAGATTCGTCTAGGCGAGATGCTGCCGGAATTCCTACTCGCACCTTAAGCCGAGTTGTCCCGTAACCTTGCCAGACGCTCCAGTGTTAAATACTGTTTGCTGTCTGTACACTCCAGCTTGCTCAGCTCCGCTTGATTGTGCTCAGCTACTATTCTATCACATGCCATGTATTTACCTGATATGTTAACACTTGACATGCCATGCCATTACTTCATACATGTCTTTTACATGCTAGTATCTAACACCTGTTTGTACCACCTGACAACTGATGTGTTATCACCTAACACCAGACATGCTACTACTTGGCAAGCCCCTTGTTATGACATGACTTGCCACCGGACTAATATCAATCTCTTGACATGATTGGTCTCCTGCCAAATATCATCCTCCTGTCATGCTATCACTTGACACCCGGCATGATCTACTTGACTCTCATGATTATCACGATAACGGGAATGATGACCTGATATCTTGATTTCAACTTGCTACATTATAGTATGAACAGTACTCCTGATACACATGTATTCCTGATATTCTTGACTTGTTCCTGCTCATTCCCGAATCTGATAATCATCTAATAAACCGTAAAATGAGACAACTTACATCGGGTCGGGGGAAACTTGCGGCTATCAATACATGTTCATGTTTACAGTAGTATTAGGCATGTTGTGCAACTAAAACTTCCGGTCTGACTTGTGGGCCTCCAGGGGACCGAGGGGAGAGCTGGCTCCCTCCTTCCTGGTACCATCTTGATAAGGGCATCCATAAGACCCTCCTGAATCGCCTTGCGGTAGGTTCCGTCACCAAGCAACGGAACATCCTGGGCCGTGGTCCCGGGTATGCACGGGACCCACTGTAAACATTGTTCGTTGATACCCCCGTTGGTTTCCAATAACAATCTTACTTTACTCAGATGTGGATATATGTGCGCTGGGACGCTAGTTCACATTTCTAGACATCAGGGTAAGACGAGTAATAATAATAATAAAAGATGCCAACTATGGATCCATTGTATGCTTTACCGAGCTTACTTCTATTGGGTTTTACATCAGATTTCTGGTTTTATGATTATTATCATATTCACTGCTCATACCCTGCTTTATTCCTTGGGTTCCATTCCATCAGTCTCATGTTCCTATCTTACCATACCATGAGTACTTCCTGCTCGATATCGCTTGTCTTATATCTACTTGCTCCTGCATGCTTATGCTCACGACACGGTTTTCAATGCTTGATTATGATTCGGTTTTATCGATACACGTATGCTTATCTTTGCACGCCATCTGGCTTTCGTATCACCACTCGCCTGGGGAGTTCTATCTGACTTCCCTGGATTCTCATGTCCAGGTCCTGGAGCTTGGAGCATGTCGGAGCTTGGAGCTTGTGGAATTCCAGTCGCTGACCTGAGTGGCGCAACGGTTGCGTGAATCATCAGCAGACCGTTCAGAACCCCATCCTTCCAGGCCCCCTTGTGCGGCTCTAGAGTTTTCCTGTTATGACTCTGAGCCTGTTTTTGTACTGTTCATACTTGTACATCTTTTTGTATTCTCGCATTTGCGCCTATCGGTGATGTAATATTAT